>UZAE01012043.1:0-31421 GCA_900617975.1 Rodentolepis nana
TTACCTCCACGTGGTGCACCCTGGGCAACGTATACTCATACGGCAAAAAAGTCTATAAACCGGCAGTTGACTTCTGACTTCAAACTATCATCACCCCACTGTATGTCGTATTCCACAACTTTCACAGTACTCACCTCACCTTTTTCTACCTTTGTGTCTGTCTGTCTCTTTTACGTCTGTGAATCATTATTCTGTCCCCCTCTCGACGTTTTGCCACTTTACTGTTTATCTTCCTTTCTGTGAAGCCTGAAGTCAACTAAAGGGTTAATGATACCTATCATAACGCCTGCCATTTGAAATAAATAAATATTCCTGCCCAAATAACCCACATTTATATTCAATCGGTCGACTTATTAATTTCAATTGAAAGCACATGCAGAGTTAACACGTTTTTGCAAATATCCAGTTCACTTAGCATTTACCACGCCCCTCAAATGCGATCTTTGGAGTTTTGGCTAGAAATATGGAATTTGTTGTCCTGAGTTGAATTCAGAGAGAAATCAGCGTTTTTATAGTGCAATGGTCTGCATTTGCATGCAAATATTAGGGATCCAATAAAAATGCGAATAGCCTCCAAGAACAGACAGTTGATTATAAATAATCGATAAAATGGACATATTCCTCCTTGCTTTAGGCCAAGAATGAAGGCAACCTTGAATCAAATAAACTTAACTTAGAAGGATGAAATATTAGAAGAAATTTGAAACAATCACCCCCTCCTCTCCTTCCGAAACTAACGCAAAATTGGAGAGTTGTAGCCAAGTAGAGACCGAATGGAAGCCATGTAGATATATATATATATATATATATCTCAATGATTTATGGAATCATTTGTATGAAATCTGTTCCAGTTACCTACATGCACCACCGGTATAACATTCCTTACTTACTCACCACCCTATAATTTAATCTCAGTCAATTAGCCCAAGTCAATTGAATACAGATCATTGCGCAGTTTTTGTCATGCTTCCACCATCTCTTCCTTACAAGAAGCTCAAATAATTACCGCCGCATATATGTGTGGTCCTTCTGCAAATAGCGTCCATTTACAATGTCCTGGTAGGTAAAACATCAAATGGAAGCTGATAGCGTCATTCAAACAAAGCAGAAAGCCCTATTTCAACCTTTAACTAAATGCACACTTTAAGCTGAGCAATTGAATTCCTTCTAGTAGAACATAGAAAGGTGACTAATGTCATAGATGTGTGCCTGCATTTCACAAAATCTCACAAATTTTATCATTCTACGCGGACTTATGCATTCTTGAAATGAAAAGCAGGAGATCAACATTGAGAACTATTACGATATTCTATGGTGTATATAGGTTGATCGTATTCATGAGCACGTGAAAGAAAGGAATTAGCGAATTCCACTCTGTCTGCTGAATGAGAAATTTGTATATACTGCATGTGGCCTTCAGTATGCAGATGTGATTTGGCCTTAAATCTTTATATCAAATGGTAGGCGTCTTGATAGTTATCATTAGCCCTTTAGTTGACTTCAGGCTTAGAGAGAGGAGGAGGAACATCAAAATGAGAAAATGTGGAGAGAGGGACAGAAGAGTGATTCAAAGATGTAACCACCATCACCTAGGTGGTAGGAATGAGACCACTGCTTTGTGGATCAGTGCTATTCACCTCACCGAAATGAAAAATTCCAAATTCTATCTGCAAATAAGTATCTTTCTGGAATGAACTTAGAACAATACATAATAGTAAGTTCGCTTATCAAAATATCGCATTGATGGTACGCATTGAGCAGTAGAATATGTAGCTCATAACTTCTGCAAAAGTTGCATTTCAACAATCTTTCCAAGGTAATATTGTAATCCCTGGTGAGGAAAATTATGTTCTTGGAAACATTTCACCTTGGTTTATTCGAGTAGCCATAAAAAAAATAGCCCCTCTCCATCGTAACAGACCGGATTTACAGCAGTGCCTAATATTTTTAAATTCGAGGAGCAATTCGAGTATAAGCCTCTCTCATCAATCAGAAGAGCGGGTGAATTCGTTTGTGAAGTGCAAGATTAATGAAATGAAAATGAATGTAAATCAATTGTCTTGAGAGCCAACACCTCGTACAATTTGACCTCAGTTCTTTTGATGAAACCGGAGAGGGGGGGGGGGTTTAAGTCTAGAGGGCGAAGAAGTCACTTTAGCAACAGAAGCCAATGATACAACAGTAGTCGTTACGTGACTGGTATTCCGAATTCTGTCTTTTTTTGCCTCACTACAGTTAATGCGTATTCGAAGTGATATTTTGTGACACTGAATTTTATACAAATAGATGAAATAAAGATTTTTAACAAGAGGATTAGTTTAACTAATTTCTAGGCGATACCGTATCCACGGGTGGTCCTAATGAAAAGTTACACTGTTGTGAAAGCGATTTGCCAACATTACATTTAGCTATATCAAATTAAACCTCACTTTGTGCACGTTCGATTTCCTGCAATTAGAGTTCAGAGGAATATTTGTAGAAGAAATAGCTCTTAACTCCTTATTTTCACACGAGCCTTCTATCTGCTTGAGAGTAAAATTGCGTGATTTTCTAAATATATAAACAAATTTAGAGGGAGTTAACAAAGAACATTGAAAAGATAGTCATGTGTAAAACTTTGCTATTAAATCCTCTCAACAAATATGGAAGTCCTTACCACATCATTGGTTGAGTAAACGATGTCAAAAAATCATAAATCAAACTTCAATATGAATAAACATGAATTGCTAGTGGGAAAATGGTGGAGAATATGACTTACACCAACTGGTGAATTCCCATTTAATTTCCACGTAGAAGTCGGGAGTATTCTTGAGTTTCTCCAACAACTGAGTGATGATTTTCGCCTGATCTTGAAGCATGTGGGAGTCGCGATGAGTGAGAACAATCTTCAACAACTCCGGATCTCCTGTACTAATAGCCTCCTGGGTGACTGAAAGGATTGAAAAGAATGGAATTATTCGACGTACTATCATTCATTTGAAAAATCGTCTGGATCACCCGAGTCGGAGTAAGAAAAGCCCCCCCCCCCAGATGACAGGATTCGGTTTGAGTTATTTTTTCATCATCTGCAGTCTTATAAACAAAGAGAAAAATTCAGTGAATCCGCGTTACCACCACTCGACTTAGGTAGAAGACATGTTCAAGATGATCGGGTTCAGTCATCCCCCCTCACATACAAAAAATTAGCCAGTGCCGCGTTGGCCACTCACAACAGTTGACCTCGTAACCACATCTGACTTGATCCAAATGCACACAAAGAGAGATGTACTATTTTTTTCAGCTAGGTGCAGTTAAGTTGATTTGACTTGAACTGATTTGTACTAACCTTACATTTGACTCCATGAAAGGGGGTTGCCACACAATCCTACAGTCGTGCTGGTTTGAAAAAAGCACACTCAAATAAATAACTATTAATACTTTCTCTGAAAAAGCGATATCTAGTGTAGGCTCTTAAACAATGCTCTGACAGAAAATAATGCTTTCAAATAGAAAAAGAAAAGAGGAACAAGGGAATAGAGGAAATCCACTATTCGTTTTGTTTTTTGTCCTCTACCGGGCTATTCCGAAAGTCCACCCATCTGAAGTGGAGCCCGTGGGCGCTTATTTGGTTCCAAAAAGTGGCTTCATAAAATGGGTTTTTCAGTTTAACCGCCCAATAATAAGTTTGATTAAATTCTCTTAATAATATTGATTTGCAATGTTCTTTACATCCCCAAAATACCACAATGAATGTAGACATTGAGCTTGGATCTAAGAGACTAGTATAGTGCCTCAGTGATGCAATGGTTGATGTACTTATCTGTGAGATCGGAAACCCATGGGGTTTGACTGCCAAACGCACAGATTAAGTCGATTCAACAAGAGGGGTGGTAGAAAGTGATTTCTCCTTCAGAAGGCATCCAAAACGCTATTCTTCTACACTAATGGTAAACAGGAAGATGCCTCTCTAAGAGAGCTTTGGCGCTATCAAAACGAGAAAAGGGCCAACATAAAGGTAATTACGTCAAATGTTTAAGAAATTTAATGGATTAGAACAGCAATCCCTATCGCTTTAGTCACACAAACACCCAGAAATAGAACTAATCGCAACTCGTGGTCGCATGTGACTTATGATGAGATGCCTTAAAATCCTACTTATTACAGGTTTGTAGAAATCTAATTTCTCAGACGAAAATAGGTGCATACTAATCACAACAAAAGTTGTGTACAGGAAAAGTCGTCATTAATTGTGTCAAAAAATCAAAAATAATAACTGCCCGATCATCGAACTGATTGAGCAAGTTGAAGAATACCTCCTTGAAAATGTCAAAATCCCCCCCCCAGACACGTGTTTGATGGAAAATATCAATCTTCATCTATTCTCCTCAGGAACTCGAGTCCCTTCCTCTAATTGTCCAAATGACTCAAATAAACCCTCCATATTTCCACTCATGTACTCGTTTCTCATTTATTCACTCTCGTTTCTTAAACTCTCAAACTCTCATCGCAACCCAATAACACCAACACTTACAAAGTTGAATTAATAGTGGCACGTAGTTCATGAAATGCATTGAAAACGGCGTATGCGGTGAGGGTGAAGGTATATTGGGAAAAAAAACAGAGATAAGAAAAAAGGACTGTGAATCGATTCCATCAAGAAATTCATTTTAAAAATGCCCAAAATTGATTATTAACATTTATTTGAAGAAACTATGACATTTGATATTACTACAAACGTTCAAACTCCAAAAAGAGGGAAACGATCCAAATGTGAAATGCAAAATAAAATGAAAAATGAAGACTCAATTTGGTCAGTTTTTGGTAGAAAATCGAAGAAAAGAAATTTAGAATTATTTCCTAATGAGGAAGAACGATAATTCTAAGCCTTAGCAAACCCGAAACAAGAGGAGCAATCATGCCTAATATTTTGAACATATTCGAACACATAAATGAAATTTAAAATATTTTGACTTAAATAATTATGAGTACCTTGGTAGTTATTTGAGACACTAAGGTAAAATATGAATCATCTGGAGCATCACTTGAAAAGCGATATAGGGTAAACACCAATGGATATAGAAATAATATTAACCCGATACCATAGTCATAACCATTAAACAAGAAAAGAACTTATCACACGAAATTCAATAAACTTGCCAAAGTTCATTAACTAAAATTGACAACTATGTAATTGCAAGCAGAATATTTGCTAACACCAAGAGAAATCTTGCAAGATCATTAAAAGGTTCGAAGGAAATATGATTAAGTTAATCTGTTGAAGAATAAATGAAATGTAAGAAAATGTAAAATGTGAGGAACCTAGACTAACCTGACCAATAATCCTTTCTCTTAAAACAGGCATTTGCATTGTGGCGTAAAAGCACTCTCGTCGATTCGAGGTGGTCCAAAGTAACAGCCAGCATTAATGGTGTTCGTCCATGTGGATCAAGGGCTTCAATATCGTACTATTTAGTTACAAATTGAATAAATAATATAAACGGCATGAAAGGATCAAACCTTTTTCTGAAGTAACTCTTCCTCAAGAGTTATATAATCATTGCGCCAAACATGATAGTGAAGCGGATACTTCTCAGAAATTTCCTTTTCTAGCATTATCTAAAAGCGAAAAGTCATAAAAATTAAGATAAATAACCATAAACAAACGAAAGAAGGCAATTTATGCATATGCACTCTTAAATAATAAATAGACAAGAAAATGTTTAAATTTTATTCAGTCTAAAAATTTAATAAAATTTTAAGCATACGAAGAACCATAGAAATGCATAGAAACACCAAAATGTACATTGGTATTTGATGCTACCACGAAGCGAATTACTACTTGACTATTGCTTGAGTTTATTAACCATACAACGGGGATTACCTTCTAAGATGGATGGAATTTATTTATTCAAACACACTCATGTTCATTGGATTAAATACAGCATTACCTAGTTTATTTATAATTCTTATTTAGCAGAGGCATTAAAATATAATTTTAATGCAAATCTCTAATCTTTTAATGAGTTACATGTATCTATTCTTTTTTAAATAACATTATTTTTTAATTTTTTGATTTATGAAATTTTTCGAAATATCCAAGCTCGATCTTTAAAATATGTGATAATCCTTACAGTTACTAACGATCTCATTTAAGTATTGAAACATTCCATTTTATCAAATAATAACAGGCTTTTTGGTTAAGGAAAGGCTTTTCTGGAATTATTGCTCAGTTCTTCTCTACGAACCGCTTGTTTTTTCAATTCCCAAACACAAAAGTTACTTTTATGTTTTAGAATGATCACCAATTTAAACTACAACAATCATAATAATTGCCATATTTTAATAGTTTTTTGAAAATCAGATTTGAAAAGTTATGTTGAACCTGTGTCAATTTGAATTCTCGCAGTGTTTTAAAGTGAAAAGAGTTTGGAAAGCCACATTTTAAAAAGAGTGTTAATAGCTTTATATGAGAAATTGAATCAATAGATATTGGTGTTGTAATTCCATTTTACAAGGTTTATAATAAGTTACTAAAGTAGTTAAATGTGGGATTGGTGTGATATATCTGATTATTTAAAGATTTTGAATCATAAAAGAACATAATCTGTATTAATAATACATGAATGATTTCCGAGGCTTAAATTACAATATTGCCATCATTTTCATCTGAACCCTATTTATTGTGTTAATATTTTCCGTGATTCTGTTTCTATGCTTTCTGAACACAAACGCTTTTTATAAAATACCAAACCACCTGGAAATGACAATCTTCCGTCGTATCTTTTCTATTGGCTTAGAAATTTGCGCTCAATTTTGGTAGCTTTAATGGGCTATATATCTTCACACCAGAAGAAGTCTTTGCTGTGGCAGAAATTCAGGTTAAATTTTACATGCAATTTAGTTAGTGTTAAAGTATTGAATAACTTGTACACACGTTTATTTGGACTTGCAGCAATTTTTGTTCAAGAATCTATTGTTATGCAAATGTCGTAAAGATATGGTGCTGTAATTATCCGATTTATTTTCAAATGTATAATATTAGATCCAATGTTGGCCTTTAACTATCTGCATGTGCTAATCTATGTAAGCATAGTGTTTTCAATGAGTCGATAATTGCAATATCGATTAAAACTTCAAAAGATAAAATGTAATTAATATTTACGAAAACGCATAATCCCACATCAGTTAAAGCACATTAGTTCAATTACTTTTCATAATAATCAAAATATTCTAATTTGTTTATATTTACCAGTTGAAGGGCCACATTGTTTTTTGGTAAATTGGCGCTTACTGATTTTCACTGACTAAGAGTACACATAAGTTTTAAATATGTATTGTTTTCATAGCCAGTCGCTTTTTATCTTTTGCATTTTTCGTTTTATAAAATATAACGATCATATTTCATGAATTTCATTTTAAATTGAAACTTTTGTTCACATTGAATGTGATTTGCTAAATGCTAATATTGATTTTAAAGCTAAATGGAAGAAGAACCGCGACCAGTGGAGATACCTCCAGAGTCTCCTTCTGACAATTCACCAGTTAACCCTGAAATTGCTGCCGTCAAAGAGCCAGCAATTTTGGAAACCCCAGAAGATGTGCGTAATAGAAGAAATCAGGTCTTGGACCGTTATGCGGCCTTTAAAGAAGCGACTGATGAGCGTCGTCGCCGTTTGGAGGATGCAAAGCGCTATCAGTACTTCAAGCGTGACGCTGATGAATTGGAGAGTTGGATTCAAGAGAAACTTGAAACTTACAATAATGAAGATTTTAAAGATTTGGCAAATCTTCAAGCCAAGAAACAAAAGCACCAGGCACTTGAACTAGAAGTAAACGCTCACTTTGAGACACTTAACGCTCTCGATGCCAGTGGTGAAGAAATGATCTCCCAGCACCACTATGCCTCAGAGTTAATTCGAAACATTCTTGATGAACTTCACGCTCTGTGGGACAAACTTATGGCTATGTTCAAGCAGAAGGCCCGTCTTCTTAATCTTACTCTCGAATACGTCAACTATCTTCGTAGAGTTGATGAAATTCTATTCTGGATTCGTGAAAAAGAAGCCCTAGTTACATCTGAAGAATTCGGTCAAGATTTAGAGCACGTTGAAGTCCTCCAGAAGAAGTATGACGAGTTCATGAAGGACCTTGAATATCAAGAAGGTCGCGCAGTTGAAATCTACGCTAAAGCAGATGAGTTACTCAAGGAAGAATATCCAGAAGAAGCTCTTATTATGGAGAAAAAGACTGAAGTCAGGGAAGCCTTAGAACGATTAAAAGATCTCGCTAGCAAGAGACAGAATAAACTCTACGAGGCCCATGAAATTCAACGCTTTTTCCGTGAAACCGACAAAGCCATCTCTTGGCTTAACGAAAAGTCGATACCCCTGTCGATTGATGATTGTGGTCGCGATTTAGTTTCAGTCCAAGCCTTGCAACGCAAACATGATGCTCTAGAACGTGATTTAGCTACTCTCGAGGATAAGGTCTCCCAACTCGGTGTTGATGCTGATGCTTTATCTGAAAAGCACCCTGATTCTCGTAATACTATTCAAGAGAAGAGATCTACTCTTACAAATGCTTGGCAAGATCTGAAAGCCAAATCTGCTGATAGAAGGAATAAGCTTGAGGAAGCATTCCTTCTCCATCGATTTCTTGCTGATTGGCGAGATCTTACCCTCTGGATTGCAGATACCAAAGCTATTATCTCTGCTGATAAATTAGCTAAAGATGTTGCGGGTGCAGAGGCACAAGTTGAGCGTCATAATGAACACAAAGGAGAGATTGATTCTAGGGAAGACGCTTACAAGGCATGCATGGAAGAGGGCCAGCGTTTGGTCGATATGGGTCATATCACAAGTGCTGATGTTGTTAAGAAGATGAACAATCTTCAACACGAACGTGATTCTCTTCTTGAGCTCTGGGAGTCTAGAAAGGTTCAATTTGAGCAATGTATGGACCTTATGCTATTCTTCCGTGATGCTGAACAAGCTGAGGCTTGGATCGCCAAACAGGAAGCGTTCCTTGAAAATAAGGATGTTGGGGACTCTTTAGATGCAGCTGAGGCCTTAATGAGGAAACAGGAGGATTTTGAGAAGTCCCTAACCGCCCAGGAAGAGAAAATCAAAAACCTCGAAGCTTTTGCCGATAAATTAATAGCTGGAAATCACTATGCCTCACCGGAAGTTGCTGAACGTAGGGAATCCCTCCTGAGACGTCGCACAGCTCTTCAAGAGAAAGCCGCTTTACGTCATCAACAGCTTGTCGATTCTCATCGTTATCAAATGTTCGACCGAGATGCTGACGAAATGAAAGCTTGGATTATGGAGAAGCTCAAAACTGCCACTGATGAGAACTACAAGGATCCAACCAACCTACAGACTAAAGTGCAGAAACACCACAACTTCGAATCAGAGATTAATGCCAATCGTTCCAGAATGGATGAGGTGAAAAAGATGGGTACTGACCTTGTCGATGTTGGTCACTACAAATCCGATGATATCAATGGAAGAATCAGTGAACTTGATAGCCTCTGGGTCCAACTCCTTGAAGCTATGTCTAAGAAGGGAAAGAATCTAGAACAAGCTAACAATCAGCAACAATTTGTCCGCAATATTGAGGATGTAGAACTCTGGTTGTCAGAAGTTGAAGCTAAACTGGCCTCAGATGATCATGGAAGAGACTTGAATAATGTCATCAACATTCAAAAGAAACACAACCTTCTTGAATCGGATGTTCAATCGCATCGTGACCGTATTGGAGCTTTCAGAGACCAGGTGGAGGCATTCAAGCAGGAGGGTCATTATGATGCTCCAATCTTGGAAGAGAAACAGCAGCAAGTTATGACTCGCTATAATGCCTTGGTTGAGCCTCTGAAGAAGAAGAGAGCAAGACTGGATGATGCCTATAGACTACACCAATTCTATCGAGATGTGGAGGATGAGGAAGACTGGATTCGAGAGAAGGAGCCTGTTGCGGCCTCAAATAATGTTGGTAAGTGCTAACTCCTTGACTTTAGTAGTAAAGTTTGACTAAAAGAAAAAATCTGGTTTTGCATTTTGCTATCCACATATTATGCTTTAGGCGTGTCTTCATTTAAGTCCTCTGGTAAGTGTTACTAAAGTGGAAGCTAGGATATTTTAGTTTTTTTCCGAGTTCCGTTCAATGCAATGACAAAAGCATATCATTGCGCTTTGAAGAACATCTTTAAATCATAACTACTGCTTACTGACTTCTATATTAGAACGTAGCTGTTTTGCAGTGCCTCACAACCAACTTCTAAAAAAGCAGTTTTTTGTAGATTCTTCAGTGGTTTGAATAAAATTATCCCTCAGCATAAATACTAAACTAAAATACGTTCATATCTTTTTCCTATTAGTTTAGAATCGGATCTTTGGTTTACGAATCCATTCGATTGCGGACTGAGAGGACACTTTTTTTATCAATATATGATACTTTAGGGACATTTTGTGTATTTAATAGAATTACAGATTAATTTTTAATAACATTTTTTTTAATTATTAACATCGGGGTTCAGTGATTTTTTTCGATGTCAGTTCCACGCACTGATAAGAGATTTTCATTGCGTTTTTATGACCATCGTAAATTAGCAGCTACTTTTCACTGGTTGCCACGCTAGACTTGTGGTCGCCCTTTTGCAGTAGCTTAGATAACCATTCATTCATATCCTTCTAATTCCTAATCCTCTTTAAGAAGGTGTCTTCCAGCACTCATCTTAGTTACAGAATGGTTTCTTTGAGACGCCTTGGTTACATTCGAATTCTGCCACCTCCTGTATGGGCCGGACGACCAATGTAGGTCCGGCATTTCATCCATTGAATGAAGCAGTCGATCCCATCCTATATGGTGTGTTAGACGGATACGTTGGCTACTGCTCCATCAGCTCACATAGACAGTTTTATTAATTGTTCTACCATTTGAAGAAAAGATTTCTTGGGGCCTCTAATAATTGTCCAAGTAGGTTGAGACGGGATTCACACCTTGAACATCTATAGGGCATTTTAATTGATTTCATAGTTTCCATTTCTATTCATTCTGTTTGGTTCTTGGTAGATTATACATTCGTACAACCTGGGATAGAGTTTTTCAATTTTTCCATTGGTTATTGTGCCCGAATTTTGAGGTGATTTTGTAGTAGCTAGCATTCCTTTCTGTAAAGAAATGTATGCAAATGACAACTCAAATACCCTTTTTATTTAAAAAAAACTGTTATAATTCTCTTTCGCGGATTGATTAGTCAATCTTACACACACACAAATGGGCTCAAATTCGTGTTCTCTAGCAAACAAACTGCACCGTAAATGAATCCATACCTTTAATCGATTTTGTTGATCAGTTTTATGCTTTGATAAAACACCGTCATCACGTTCTATGATCGTTGCAAATTAATACTCACTATCCACCATTTGTCCATATTTGAGTATCTTCACCACTTTGCGCAGTAGCTTACAAGGCCTCAGATTCAACTTAGTGGGATGGGTCATTTTTCTAATTTTGGAAGTCTTGCTCTATCTGCCTTAGTTCTAATCGTTATTCGAATAATCATTTATGAAAACTACGCCATTTAATAAGATTCGTGTAGTTTTGATTGTTTTTTAACTGAAAATGGCCTGCTACGCTTCACTCAGTACTCTTTTAGCTTTTTTTCAGTAGCTCACGTACTCTAGTGAGATTTCGTTTATTAGATAATAGTTTTTTTCTGATATGTGCACTCGGTTATATTATTGTCACATTCTTATTTTGTTTCATAGGTCGTGATTTGATCGGTGTCCAGAATTTGATCAAGAAGCACCAGGCTGTAATGGCTGAGATCACAGGCCACGAGCCTCGCATCCAGGACGTCTGTCAGACTGGTGAGAATATGGCTCAGCAGGGTCATTTTGCTGCAGATGAAATTAAAACGCGTATTTCTGGTCTCAACTCCGCTTGGGAAGATCTTCGTCAAAAGGCCGAAAATCGGCGCAGAATCCTTGACGACTCCCTCCAAGCCCAACAGTACTTTGCTGATGCTAGTGAAGCCGAAAGCTGGATGCACGAGAAGGAACCCCTTGTTGATTCGAAAGAACTCGGAAGAGATGAAGATTCTACTGAAGCTCTTCTCAAGAAACATGACGCTCTGATGGCTGATATTGAAGCCTATGGATCCACTATCGCGAGCTTGGGAAAACAGGCTTCTGAATGTGGAATGCAGGAGGTTCCTGTAGGAGACCTCATGGGAAAGGAATTGGTTGTCGCTCTCTATGACTATCAAGAAAAAGCCCCACGTGATGTCTCCATGCGTAAGGGTGAAATCCTCTCTCTTCTAAACAGTTCCAGCAAGGATTGGTGGAAGGTTGAGATCAATGATCGTCAGGGCTTTGTTCCAGCTGCCTACTTGAAAAAAATTGATGCTCCACTAACTGATAGTCAATCTCATCTCCTTGACCAACCCCTTACTGTCGCTTTGCAGCAAAAACGCCTTGAGGAGCAATATGCTAATCTGCTTAAACTCGGTCGCGACCGTAGAGAGCGTCTTCAGGGCTCTGTTCAAGCATATCAACTTGTCCGTGAGGCGAATGATCTTCACCAGTGGGTTGTTGAGAAGGAACTCCTTGCTGTAACTGAAACAATCGTTCCTGTAAAATTGGAAGAAGTTGAATGTGAACGTAAGAGAGTTGATAATCTTATGGCGGAGCAGAAGGATCGTGAACTTCGTGTTCAAGATATCCGCGATAAGGCTGATAAACTCAAACGAGGTGGTCAAACCGAGGCTGTTGAGAAGATTGAGGGTATCATTATGCAACTACAAAAGAAGTACGAACAACTCGAGGAGGTTACCACAAAGAAGGTCAAGAATTTGGATGATATCAATGCTGTTCAGCGCTACCATCGTGATTGCGATGAAGCCAAAGAATGGATTGATGAAAAAGATTTGCGTCTCAACACAGATGATGTTGGAAAAGATCTCACTTCAGTCCAACGTCTCATCCGCAAGCATGATGCTCTTGAGAGAGATCTCGTTGCCCTTGGTGATCGTGTTAAACAGCTCGATGTGAAGGCTGCTGATCTTGCACAAACGCATCCTCAAGAAGCTGAAGGTATTTGTCAACACCAAGAACAAATTAACCAAGCTTGGAATGACCTGACAGCTAAAGCTGAAGCTCGTAAAGCTAAATTGTTGGATTCTCTTGATCTTCAGAAATTCCTGGCTGATGGACGGTTAGTTAAGCTCAATTTACTTCGTATCAGAATCCATTTGTGATCATTCCTATGATTGCTCTTACTGTCTTTCAGTGATCTCCAATCCTGGATGAACACAATGAACGCGCTGGTCACCTCCAACGATCTGGCAAATGATGTGACAGGTGCCGAAGCCCTGATTGAGCGTCATCAGGATCATCGTGCTGAAATTGATGCTCGCGCGGCTACTTTCGCCAATTTTGACGCTTTTGGGCATGAACTGTTGGATAGCAAGCACTATGCTAGCCCTGAGATTCAAGAACGTATTGAAGCAATCCTTGCTGCTAGAGAGAATCTTCTCAAGTAAGTTTTATTCTCAGACCATTGGTCTTGAATTTTAGATTTTATCTAATTATTGTTCTCTCTTCTTTTTAGAGCCTGGCAAGATCGGGAAAAATCCTTGGAACAAAACCTTAAGCAGCAACAGTTTCTTCGTGATTGTGAACAAGCCGAGGATTGGATGAGCATGCGTGAGTCCTCATTGGTTGGTACTTCTGGAGAAGATGTTGACAAGGTCGATGCTCTCATTAAGAAGCACGAGAACTTTAATCGTGCCATTACAGCCCAGGAGGCTAAGATTAAAGCCCTTGACGCTTCTGCTAACGCCCTGATGGCCGAGGGTCATTATGATGCTCCTGGTATTCAGGCTAAACGTGATGAGGTTCTTGGTAGATGGGGTGAGCTCAAGCAGGCCATGATTGAGAACCGCAATCGTTTGGGAGATGCCCAAACTCTTCAAGCCTTCCTTCGTGATGCTGATGAGATGGAAATCTGGATCAATGAGAAACTCCAGGCTACTATGGATGACTCCTACAAGGATCCGACTATCAATGTTCAAGCTAAGCATCAGAAGCATCAAGCCTTCCAAGCTGAATTAGCTGCAAATGCTGAACGTCTTCAAGCCATTCTTGGAGCTGGTCAGCGTCTAATCGATAAAGGACAATGCAAAGGACAAGAGAGTGCTGTTGAAGAGAGATTGGGCAAACTTGCCGAACAATGGGAGGACCTTATCGGCAGATCTGAGGAGAAGTCTGCAAAACTGCAAGAGGCTAACAGACAAGCTGCCTACAATGCTGGTGTGAAGGATATTGAGTTCTGGCTAGGAGAAGTTGAAGCTTCATTAGCTAGTCCTGACTATGGGAAAGATTCTGCCTCTGTAGATAGTCTTCTCTCCAAACACCAGGTTCTCACTACTGATATTCAGGCCCACGAGGATCGTATCTCTGAGCTCAACGCAAGAGCTGATGAACTCTATGCTTCAGGAGCTATTGATGCTGATACAATTAAAGAACGCAAGAGATGGATCAACGAGCGTTATGAAAAGATAAGAGCTCTTTCAGAGAATCGTGCCATTACATTGGGCAAAGCCAAGTGTCTCCATGACTTCTACCGCAATCTGGATGATGAGGAGGCGTGGATTCGTGAAAAGAAGATTCTAGTGAGTTCGGAAGACTATGGTCGTGATCTGATTAGCGTTAGAAACCTCAAGAAGAAGCATAAGAGACTTGAAGCTGAGATTGTTGCTCATAAACCTGCTGTACACCAAGTTACACAACAAGGACAAGAACTTATGTCTAACACTGAGCTGGCTGACCCTGTTGAGATTCAGAAGCGTATTGATGTGAGTTTGATCTCTTTTACTTTTACTTTTTTTAATACTTCTGACCAACTTCTAGTTTAGGATATATGTGTTGGTGTTTTGTTTGCTAATTTCCTAATCTGTTTAGGTGTGTGCATATGTGCAGTGTTGGAATATCATACACAAGGCTTTAGTACTCTATGTAAGTTAGCCAGGTGCTACTGTGTTCAAACGTTGTGTCGGTTTTTTGAAGCTCAAAAAAAAAGTACGGTTAAGGTGTTTGTGGCAAAAATAGCTCAAGGTTGGGATTTGATTTTCGATGCCCATTTTACTTACTAATCCTCTTGTGTGCCTTCGATTCAGTCACAACAACAATCGGTTATTGTATCAAGTGCGCTTCCTCGAGCAAAATGGGATGGTATTTACCGTCAAAACTGTGTTTAAATTTTAAATTATACAAAAAAGTTCTAACGTGACTTCGTATTTTAGTCTCAACTTGTATGTGTATTTGGGGCTATTTACTAATAGTTGAGCTAGGGTTGTAGACTTTCAGATTAAACATAGTTTCCCGTGGGTTTATGCATGTTTCCCACTATTAAAGTTACTTGCAATGCTAATCACTCAATTAATTACCATTTTTCAACTTGCTGCTTTTGTAGCATTTGAATCAGGCTTGGGAAGAACTTCAAACCCTGACGGCTAACCGCGATCGAAAGTTGGACGAATCCTCTGATTACCAGGACTTCCTTGACGCCGTTGAAGAGGAGACCGCCTGGATCCTCGAAAAGCAACATCTCCTTTCATCTGACGATCACGGAGACACTTCTGCTGCGGTTCAGGGTCTAATTAAACAACATGAAGCTTTTGAAGCTGATCTTAAAGTCCATCGCAAGAAATGTGAGGAGATCTGCCAAGCCGGATTGGATCTGATCGAACGTGGAAATCACAATAAGGTCGCTATTGAGCAGAAATGTGAGGGTCTCCGTGAGAAATTGGATCTTTTAATGCGCAATGCTGAGCGTAGAAAGGCCATGCTGCTAGATAATCATGCTTTCCTTCAATTCATGTGGAAGACGGACGTTGTTGAGTTATGGATTGCTGATCGTGAAGCTCAGGTGCGATCTGAAGACTATGGGCGCGATTTGAGCTCAGTCCAAACTCTTCTCACGAAGCATGAAACCTTCGATACTGCTCTAGAATCTTTCCGTACTGAAGGCATCAAGACAATCACTGAACTCCACGATCAACTCATTCAATCCAATCATGCTCAATCTCAAGCTATTCAGCAAAGATTTGACACATTGATTGGTCGTTGGGAGCGCTTGAAGAACGAGTCTGGACGTCGTAAGAATGAGCTTCTTCAATTGCAGAATCAATACAAAAAGGTTGAGGAGTTGTACCTTGATTTCGCTAAGCGTGCTTCAACTTTCAATTCTTGGTTCGAGAATGCTGAAGAGGATCTCACAGACCCTGTTCGTTGCAACTCGCTTGACGAAATTCGTGCTCTGGTTGAAGCACAAGAACAATTCAAGGCTTCTCTCAAACCTGCTGAAACGGACTTCCAGCGCTTGCGTCAGCTAGATCAGGAAATTAAGGGCTATGGTGTAAGTTTCACTACTTTGATAACATGCTTAAGTGGTCCTTCATGTTGCAGATTTTTAAGTGCGTTAATTTCCAACCTTTCCATAGGTTGAAGAGAATCCTTACACATGGTTCAATATGGTTGCCTTGGAGGATACTTGGCGCAATCTCCAGAAGATCATCCAAGAACGGGATGAAGAACTTCGCCGTGAGTTGGCTCGTCAAGAACAGAATGATCAACTTCGTCAAGAGTTTGCTTCGGCTGCTAATAGCTTCCATGCCTGGCTGCAGGTTTGTATGCGCTAACTTGTTCTATGATCATAGTTGGACCAGCAGATGCTTGGTATTTTAGTGTGTTAAGTTCATTGTTGAAAAGGTGCTCGTTATCCATGTCGAATTTAATGGAATTAAAATTATTCTTTTTATAAATACCCGTTGAACGTCCTACCAGACTGGTTTTAAGATTTCTTTTCACGAGCGAGCTTGTTGACCTATAAAGCTGGAAATTGTCGTTCAAAAAACACTGCCCTTCAGCACAAATTCCCGCCATTAAGGATACGAATTATCCAAGTTGTTTTTAGTTTGGCTCTCTTAGACTCCCTAATGCCATAACTAGTCTTAAATCATTCAAGGGACCTTACAGTTTTGGACATTCTTAGAACTATGGTGGAAGTGTAGATTGTCATGGGCATTGGCTTGTCGCCATTTCAACTGATGAATATGGGCTTCTTTAAATAGCCTGAGAATTCATTTTAAGTTTATGCCATGCTAAGTTAATCTTTTAACAAAAGATATCAACTAAAGTGCACATCTGAATCTAATCTGATTTCCTTTTTCTCGTAGTCTGTTCGTAATTCTTTGATGGAAGGAACTGGCACTCTGGAGGAACAACTTGAAGCAATTCGAGCCAAGTCAGTTGAGATCCGTTCTCGCAAAGTTGAACTCAAGCAGATTGAAGAACTTGGTGCTCGACTTGAGGAAAGACTCATTCTGGACAATCGCTACACGGAACACAGCACCGTAAGTTTTTACTCTATACAGGAACTTAAGTGGTGTAAATCACCCTCAGAAGCTTTCATCTACGGATCCATTTTGACTTATTATCAATAGTGGTTTTGTTGTTTGTTTTCTTGTGTTTAGAAAATGCTATTGTATTAATAGGGCCTCCTATTCTTAACTATGTCGTGATAGATTAGCGTTATTATAATCGTTGTTTAGGGTTTGAAATGGGACTTTCCTTGAAATACTTAAGAGAGCTTTGTTGAAGATGTCTAAATGAGGACCTTTTATATACATATTTTCGAACTTTACTTGGATATGGGTATATGGGCTTTCAAATTGAGGAGTTTTGGAAGGAATGTCGTGTGAATTTGCTACTTCAGCAACGGAAAAATAGCACCTAACAAAAAAATTTGTTGGACGTGGTGCTTTCTCTAATTTCTAAGTTATTCAATGCGGTTAGCCCTTAGTTAAAGGCTCTTCTTGGGTAATAAATTATTTTCGATTTCGTATTTCTGTGCGTAACTTTTTATATATTTAAATTGCAACGTATTGAAAGCGAGTAAACCCTTAGTAAGTAGCTTTTTTATGGCATGACTGTCACTGTTATTATCTATATCTTCAAAGTGTAGTACGCTTACAATTTGTACTTATTCGTTCATAGAAAAGGTGGTTCTATATTGGATGAATCACCACTCGGTTGTGTGGTATTTTCGACGCCTCTTTAACAGTGACATTTGCTTTCAAAAGAAGTATGCGATTGACAGTGTCCTGCAATTAAAATTTAACATTAATTGGCAGCTAATTGAACAGCCTCTTAGTTGACATTCTTAAGTTGTCCTTTCACTCTAAAAATCCCCACACTGAAATGGCTTATTCTGATTACCAAGTGTGTGTGTGTGTGTGTTTAATCTTCATGCGTGACTTACTACGGAATTTATGCAGTGCATCCTTGAATTATAAGTGATTAGAGGGCGTTTTATAGCTTCATTATTCATGTAAGACACCCACGGTTCGTGCTATACGATAAATCGTCTTGGCTATCTTGTTCACAAGTTTTAATCAACCAACATTTTAAGTAAACAGAAAAGCCTGTGATAGTTTAAAAGAAAAAAACGAATCGGTGGATCAATTGTTTGGGTCTCTGTGTGTGTGTGTATAAGTTTATCTGTCATAGTTTGCCAGTCGTAAAGAGCATGTTTGAGAACAGGTACTATTGTGAATCGCACTTTGTCCTATCGAAAACATGTTTTCTCTATACCTTTAAGGTGCCTATTGATTGGTTTTATGCTCGTGCTATTTGGCAGTTTAAAAGCATTTCTACATCTCCTTTTTCACAGCGATAACACTATCCATATGTGAATTCTCTTTACATCGCATATAATCGTACTATTTCGAGTGGGTATATTACTCATTTTCAAATTGGAATTCGCAGTTTTATTTCTTTGTATCGACAATTCTTGAACTTTACTTCGTGGGAAAATGATTTTCTTGTGACTCCACTTTCCGCTCGCTATTAAGACGAGTTGAATAATGTTTTAGCAACCAGGCCGTCAAATGTCAGCTCTCAAGCTAGTGCGTAAACTTTTCGTTGTTTTGGTTCCAAAATTCTGTGCGTTGGCTGTTTACTACGACTTTCAAGATTTAAGTGATAGTTGTTGTTTCTCATTTCTCTTTGAAAATCCGGTATGCGTGTTTTACTTGTTTTCAGGTTGGTTTGAGCCAAGCCTGGGACCAATTGGATCAACTTGTCATGCGAATGCAACACAACTTGGAGCAACAAATTCAAGCTCGTAATGTCTCCGGTGTAAGTGAGGAGGCCCTGCGTGAATTCTCCATGATGTTCAAACACTTTGATAAGGACAAGTCGGGTCGATTGGACCACCGAGAATTCAAATCCTGCCTTCGTGCTCTGGGTCATGATCTCCAATTGGTGGAGGAGAATCAACCCGACCCTGAATTTGAGGCTATCTTGGCCATAGTGGATCCAAATAGGGATGGATACATTACTCTGCAAGAGTTTATGGCCTTCATGATTTCCCGAGAGACGGAGAATGTCCAGTCCAGGGATGAAGTGGAGGAGGCTTTCCGATCACTCACGAAGGAAGGCACGAAGGAGTATATCACCAAAGAGGAACTCTACGCCGTAAGTTTCTGGTGGAGAGATTTTATATGCCACTTTTAAGTGCGTGTTGGCAGAACGATTGGGGTGGGGAGGGGGGGGGGTGGCTTCGGGCTCTCCTTATGCTAACTAATTGATAGATAAAAGAGACAAACTTGACAATAAGGAGAAATCAATTATACTTAAGTCGCTGTCTCAGTGGTAATTTAGCATGTTGTTTGAGAACACATGAGTACCTCATTCTCAATAGAAAAAAGTGGGATCAGCTACAAAGTTCCTATTCTAGGGTTTGGGCCATATTTTGCTTCATTTTTTTGTGAAACTAAATTCACACAAATATCATTTTTATTTGACAAATATGATGCTAAACATGTGACGACAAGTAAAAAGGTCATCTTTGTCGTTAGTACATGTGCTGTAAATAGTTATTTTACACTTGAATTCCCTACCGATTTCCTATCTTATGTTACATTGTCTTGTCAAATAGGTTTCGTGAAGTTGAATAATTTGACCCTCAAACTAATTTATATCCAATGGCAGGCTTTTTGATAGTTATCATTAGTCCTTTAGCTGACTTCGGGCCTTGCAGAGGGGAGGAACATCAACGTCACAAAAAGTGGAGAGGGGGGGGGAACAGAAGAGTGATTCACAGATGTAAAAGTGGCAGAGGGACACAAGGGTATAGAAAAGGTAAGGTGAGTACTGTGAAAGTGGTCGGATATGGCATACAGTGGGGCCATGGTAGTTATAAGTCAATTGCCGGTTTATAGACCTTTTTCGCCTTATGAATATGTTGTCCAGGGTGCACCACTTGGAGGTAAGTCTATCGCACACCTCTACCCTCAAATTTACCCTAGGGGTATAATGGCCACATTGCCTTTGGTTGGTAGGTGAATAAGATAAAAGAACTTTCTTTGAATCATCTGGCATTTTGGGTTGTTGGGCAAGAAATTGTAGGGACGCGTAGTGTTCGACGTTTCTTCTCATTTGCCTTTTGCTTTGTAGAACCTTTCCAAGGAACAAGCGGATTATTGTTCTCAAACCATGCCTCCTTACTACACCAAGGCCGGACAACTTGTCCAAGACGCCTACGATTATGTTGGTTTTACCCAACAACTCTTCCAGAAGTAATCTACTGGCTCCCTTCAATCAACTCTTCTCTATTCCAGCTTTTTCTGTGTTGGCTTAGTTTTCTTTCCCCTCCTCTCTTTGTTTCAATTGACATTTTGTTGATTGATGCTTCTAATTGGCTTCTTTTACTTTAATCCCATATTTCGAGTTGTTCGGTGATTGAAAAATCCAATCTGCTGCTTCTCCCCGATAATGTTTCGAAATTGTTGTCGCTTTGTTGTGGTTCACGCTCGAAAGTTTAAATGCCCACCTCTTCTCCCTCTTTTTCCTCGCTCGCCTTTAATACCATTGCCTTTTAATTAAATGAGAAATCCGATCAATAGATATCTTTTGTTTTCACGAAAATTCCTGTTTTTTTTATTATTTTGGGCTTGATAGGACAATGGGGAATTCGAGCAGGTTGCTTAGACATGTGTTTGTCACTTAAATTTGTAGAGAATTTGAGAGATCTATTGGTAATGGATTTGGCTTATTATTTGCGCTTATAAAGTTTTGATAAAGGGGAAAGCGTATTTTCTTGACTCCTGTTGATCAAATCTAATATCTCCGTTTGAAGTAGGATGGGTGCTGAACCGTTCTCTTTGTCCAGAATGAAATTGTCAAAGACCGTAGTTAAGAGAATGCGAACAGTGACCAAACTCAATTCTAGAGTAGATGCATTAACAGTAATCCGCGCTCCTTAATAAATTTTGAACAACTGGTGACCAGATATACCAAGATTCATGACCAGAAGGTCGTCAGTTATAGCTGGAGTCTCTTTGATTTTCTAATTGACGTGAAAAATAAGCCCCTGTCGATTGAGAATAGTTTCGGTTATCAGAGAGATATTCTAAAACTAACTCAGATGCCATATAAAACATTTCAGTGTTTAGAAATTATGAATATTCAAATTGAATTAAATCAATGACTTTGAATTATGGCTTTTCCCTGGAGTGATTTGGATTCTACTTCAGTGAATATTGATCTTTCCCCATTTTAAAGT
Source organism: Rodentolepis nana (assembly GCA_900617975.1). NCBI lineage: Eukaryota > Metazoa > Platyhelminthes > Cestoda > Cyclophyllidea > Hymenolepididae > Rodentolepis > Rodentolepis nana. The sequence continues at coordinate 21,613 of UZAE01012043.1, forward strand.
AGCCTAAATTCTGACATAATCGTGCTCACGCTTTAGATTAGCATGTTTTCTAAAATCGGTTTCCAAAGTGCATGTTAACCAACGTTATCTATATTGTCTGGAGGTGTACGATAGACTTACCTCCAAGTGGTGCAGTTGACTTCAAACTACCGTGACCCCACTGTATGTCATATTCGACTACTTCCACAATACTCACCTCACCTTTTTGTTTGTCGCGTTTACAAAGGTGAATCACTCTTCTGTTCCCCCTCCCCCCCCCCCCCCCCCCCGGTGAAGCCCGTAGTCAACTGAAGAGCTAATGATAACTATCATAAAGCCCACCATTTGATAATAATAACAGTATTCATTGCCTTATTTAAAAATTTGCATTAGCCGATATTATTCAACCGAATTCAGGTACCACGAAAGACGAACATTTCTTAATTTAAAATTTATCCATTCTCTATTCCTGTACGCTACCATAATAGTAACCGAAATTTCATAAGTCCTGTTCACCATCATCTCAAAAGCATGTGTTGTTTGTAGACTCATAGTATCAAAAACCATTGAATATGGGTAATCATGTGAATGGGAAAATGAGTAGTCTCCGACATATGGTATCTGCATTTCTATAAAATGCGTAGTTCCCGTTTGTGGATAAATCCATAGCTAACTTAGTTATCAAAACTACTTCACTTCTCACATATGGACCAATCGATTGGGTGACATCCATTTCATTCTTTGCGTTTTCACACTTGAAATGCATTCACGGGGCGGTTTTCAATGCCAAACCGTACTCAAGAGCACAGGCCTTGGTTATGACTTTATTAGCCACTTCATTTTTTAGAGAGTTCACTTTGAATCTAAACAGTTTTTATTCATTTGTTCAAGTTTACCAAATAATTTCAGCCGTTGTATACAACACCATTCGTGGACTATTTACCAAAGGCCTTGATCTTGATTTGATTTGAATAAGCTCAAAACGAAAGGACCTGTTTTCCCAAGAGATATTTTGAATAACAACCTAGTTGATGGGCGTGCCTCCAGAATTTTAAATAATTTAACAGTGACTAGTGAAATCAAACGGTTGATTAAATGGACGGTTACGAAAGTTTCCGGTTTGCAATACTAAGCATGCTACTGGGATTTGCAATTTATACATTTACTAATAACCATGAGCGACTTTATTAACTTAGAACCACAATAGGCCTTTTATGCAGGGGGAAATAAAGCAGGTCGTGACTTGGCCATTGCTTTTCGGTGGTGCACGCAGAGACAGAACTGCGAAGGCTTACGCATTCGTGTGAATATACGCGATCGCCGAGGTATTGATTAGTGAGCGCAGATAGCGTGAACCAATAGGAGGCGTGCGCACAATGTACGCGTAAGCCGTAGTAGGAAACGTTCTTGGCAAGCTCTCTTTATTGAAGCAAATATCGTTGTTTTATTTTCAGGTGGACATTTAATATTTGGGTGAATAAAGTCAAATATTATTTGTCTTCTAGCATCTCTTTATGCCTAAGATAATAATCTTCACTTGAATAAGGTAGTAATTAACGAGTAAATCCTATTCTGTTTGATATTAAAAAATATTTATACGATTAAGATTGGTAGGCTATTGAAAAAGTGGCAATAAGAATGGAAAACTCATCCACTGCCCTCTTAGTAGGTCATCATTAACTTACACTAATTAAGAAACCTTTCCGTTTTTTCTAAATATTAAGCCATATTCCATGCTTTTGCTTGACAATGTTGTTCTACTCATAAATAAAAGTAGTAATAGTATTCATGGAAGGCATCGTTGTATATCCTTATCTAGGTTAATTAGATTTATTTAACAAAAAAATCTACCGATAAAGAGTCACAGGAGAATGACGAGTTAGTCATTGTTCAGTTTTATCATGAAAACCTTGCATCCACCTTATCAGAACGCAAACACACCCATATATGGTCTATCAATAGCGAACGGAAGTACGCTTCCAATAACAAGCTATGTCGCTGAATAGGACTTTTGTCAGAATTTCCAGGAAGTGCATTGTTAACAAAAAGAGGACTATTTTAAATACCACTTTTCTTCCACTATTTGTGTAACTATCTAACTCTCAAAAAAGAGATCCTGTAACCAATTATCTTTTCTTATATTTGTTTCCATGGAGGAGCAAAAATTGGCAATTTTAAACATGGTACTTAACCTAATATCTGCAGACTTAAGCAGAAGTACATTTCTGTCTTTCTGAAACCAGCTATCCTGCAAGTTCCTACATAGTTGAAGGCCTGCATTATTTTTAATTATAAATACGTGTTAAATATGTAAGATATAACGGATGTTTTGCACATTTAGTCTCATTCGCTAAATCTTTATTTCTAAATGAGAATTTGTTTAGTTATGATATACTAATAACGCCAGTTATATCTAAGGTAATAATGTCACCGTAAACCGAAAATCGGTGCTCATACTTCAATACAAATAGTTACATAATGGAATGATTGTGAAACAAGTATATCGGGGGAGGTGAATCTACGTGCCACAGTAACCCCCATATCAACCCATTGGTCATTAAATTATCCAAAATTTTGTGAATTAGTTGTTTAGAATATTGAATTTGATCAACTGCGGTTTTAACACGGCGGAGGAAGCGTGTCTTCTAAGTTGGTTTAGTGGCATAAGTGTACCTTCAATGTCCATGAAGTATGCGAGATTTTCTTGACATATATGTAACATATACAAAGTAAATCAATTGACCTGATGAAGTGCACAATTTTGACTACACAAATATGAAGCTGTGAAATAATTCATTTGTAAACAATGAAATAGTCTGCTTGTATATAGAACAGTTAATTTTAACTATCAATTAGTGGAATGGGAATTGAAGTTAAAATATAAAGTTGAAAATGAGTTGAAATAGAAACTATGAAGTGAAATAAAATCCTTGAAATTGCCTAAAATTTAGAAGTGAATTATATCAGAATTAAAACATTTACGCAGTAACTGAAGAAGCAAACATTTTTAATTTGAATTTCGTTTTTGAGAACCATTATAAGGTTATGGAACAACAAGGTAGAAACTTTCTAAAGACATTATAGATAAAGAATAAGACATTTATTGAACTGAACAAGAGGATCAAATAATTCTGGTACACTAATACTGAATAAAAGCAAGAGAAGAAACGCAAGAATGATGAACAAGAGCAGAGATTATTGACAGAGGTTGCTCAAAATATACTGTTAATTGTTCACATAATTAAGGGAACGTGAAAAGTCTATTAAATAAAACACTTTTAGCCATGAAAACACTATTTTACAAGCTTATATATTCTTAAATGTAATGGTAATTGTGTGTATTAAACAGAATGTAAAAGGGAAATAAATAAATGGAATAAATATTGTCTATCGAATGAATTGTTGCCAAGTATTTTTCGCACTGTCAGAAGCTATATCTTGAGTTTAACGGAACAGAATTTGAGATACAAAGACAAGTTTAATGTACATATTTTCCAAACATAAATATGTTTTAGTTTTCCAATGCAATTGCCATCAAAATATCGTTTTGATATTTCTTTTTAATAAAATATCACGTGGAACTCAGTTGAATAAACGTAGATACGATGAGGTAATCGCAGTCATTAGATCAAATTATTGACGTCAGAGTAGCGTTATTATTGTCAATTTAATGAAACTTGACTGATAATAACTAAAAGACACCGACTCAATCTATTTACTTTCCAAAGGATTTATTAATTGAACGTTAAATAGATCAAATAGTAGCAAGTAGGTGTAAGCAGCCCATATTCTGAAAATTAAAGTAATTCAAGGTTAATTTAAAATGCCATTTGGCAACGGAAAGTAACAATATTTTCACTATATTTATCACAAAATAGTCGTATATTAACTGGATTTGGGTTAAATTGTATTGTTGAATCTATGTATTAATCAGGCATGATTACTCAGCACAGTCATAAATTTTTGTAAAAATACGATCCGCTTGTAAAAATAAGAACCATTTATTAGTCTAAAAATCTGTATATCAACGTATGGTGTTAAAAATCTAGGTAAAATTTGAAACCTTCTAAGCCAATTATACTAAAGTATGCTGAGTAATTTGTGCGCATTAACGGGTATTTTCAGCCGAAATAGTGCTGTTGCTGCATGATGCTTCCTGCAAATAAAGGTTTGAATTTTGCTTTTAGCTATCTTAAAATAGCTAGTTTTGTTTTGTCTAACGAAGTATTATTACTCATTTAGCTAGAGAGTGGCAGCAGCTGCAATCAAAGAAATATGCTGACAAAAGAAAGTTTGGTTTTGTTGAAGCTCAGAAGGAGGATATGCCTCCTGAGCACATTCGCAAAATTGTCCGAGACCATGGTGACATGACAAACCGGAAATTCAGACACGATAAGCGTGTGTATCTCGGCGCTCTAAAATACATGCCTCACGCAATTTTGAAACTACTTGAGAATATGCCCATGCCCTGGGAACAGATCAGAGATGTCAAGGCTAGTTGTGCTTTTTCATTGACTTTTGTAGGTATTATATCACATTACTGGAGCTATCACATTTGTGAATGAAATACCTTGGGTAGTTGAGCCGATTTACATCGCTCAGTGGAGTTCAATGTGGATCATGATGCGTCGAGAAAAACGGGATCGTCGTCATTTTCGGAGAATGCGTTTTCCTCCTTTTGATGACGAAGAACCTCCTCTCGACTATGCAGACAATATCCTCGATGTCGAACCACTTGAACCTATCCAAATGGATCTTGATCCAGATGAAGATGGCGCAATCTCTGAGTGGTTCTATGATCGCAATCCTCTCGCTGAAACTCCGTACGTTTCCCACCTCAAATAATGTAGTTAGATAATTTTGAAGCCGAAAGAAGAGAAGGTTTTTCGTCAATTAACTCCAAAATGTAACCGAAGAAAGAATTTATTCACCTTATTCTCTTTAGGCATGTGAATGGAGTCACTTATCGCCGTTGGAATTTGCCTCTTCCGATAATGTCAAATTTGTATAGATTGGCAAATTGCCTTCTGACTGACCTTATGGATGATAACTACTTTTATCTCTTCGATTTAAAATCCTTTTTCACTGCAAAGGCCCTTAATGTCGCCTTACCTGGTGGTCCGAAATTTGAACCACTTGTAAAGGATCGTAACTTAGAGTAAGTGGTTCGACTTGTTTTAATTTGGTTCACTTATAGTGATGAGGATTGGAATGAGTTCAATGATATCAACAAGATAATTATCCGTCAGCCGATTCGAACGGAGTATCGAATTGCATTCCCTTACCTCTACAATAGTTATCCCTTCCAAGTTCATCTATCTTGGTATCACACTCCGAATGTCCTGTTCATTAAGACTGAAGATCCAGATTTGCCGGCTTTCTATGTTGATCCTCTTGTGAATGCAATTTCGCAGCGGCATGCCAAAAAGGTCCCTGAAGCTCACATCCCCACTTTTGAGGAAACTCAAGAAGAATTTGTTCTTCCTGAATATTACAAACCTTTCATGGCTGATACGCCACTCTATACAGACAACACAGCAAATGGTATCGGTCTTTTATGGACGCCTAGACCATTTAATATTCGGTCGGGTAGTACAAGACGTGCTTTAGATGTTCCACTAGTTCAAACTTGGTACAGGGAACATTGCCCTTCCGGAATGCCTGTTAAGGTTTTTAGCAAATTTCCCTGTAATCAGTTATTTCGTTTTAGGTTCGTGTGTCATACCAAAAATTGCTTAAATACTTCGTGCTAAATGCTCTCCATCATAGAAAACCAAAACCTCAGAGAAAGCGTTACCTCTTCCGCTCCTTTAAAGCGACCAAATTTTTCCAATCGACAACTCTCGATTGGGTCGAGGTTGGTCTTCAAGTTTGCCGACAAGGTTACAACATGTTGAACCTTCTAATTCATCGAAAGAATCTCAATTACCTTCACTTAGATTACAACTTTAACTTAAAGCCAGTCAAGACACTGACTACAAAGGAAAGAAAGAAGTCGCGTTTCGGTAACGCTTTCCATCTCTGTCGTGAAATTCTCCGTTTGACTAAACTTGTTGTGGACAGCCATGTGCAATATCGACTGGGAAATGTGGATGCCTATCAGGTATGATGATATCGCAGGGGTCCGGAACGTAGTTGGCATGTGAACTACCAGTTTCCTCTTCTGCTTGATGGCTTAACAGCACGAGCTCTTTATAGGGTTTAACTGTGATAACGCACTTTCTGACCATTTTTTCTGCTTTTACTGTTCTAGCTCGCTGATGGTCTTCAATATATCTTCTCTCATGTTGGTCAACTGACGGGTATGTATCGTTACAAGTACAAACTCATGAGACAGATTCGAATGTGCAAGGATCTCAAACATCTTATTTACTATCGATTCAACACCGGAGCTGTAGGTAAAGGTCCTGGTGTTGGTATGTGGGCTCCGGCTTGGAGAGTCTGGCTTTTCTTTTTGAGAGGAATAACCCCTCTCCTAGAAAGGTGGCTGGGGAATCTTCTTTCTCGTCAGTTTGAGGGTCGTCATTCGAAGGGAGTGGCGAAGACCGTTACCAAACAGCGGGTTGAGTCTCACTATGACCTTGAGTTGCGTGCTGCTGTTATGCATGATATAATTGACATGATGCCTGAGGGTATCAAGCAGAATAAAGCCAGAACGATTCTTCAACACCTCAGTGAAGCTTGGCGTTGCTGGAAGGCTAATATCCCATGGAAGGTACCTAATATGCCTATCCCTATTGAGAATATGATTCTCCGATATGTCAAGGCTAAAGCGGATTGGTGGACAAACACAGCTCATTACAATCGTGAACGTATTCGTCGAGGTGCTACTGTAGACAAGACGGTGTGCAAGAAGAATCTTGGCCGTCTTACGCGCTTATATCTCAAAGCAGAACAAGAAAGGCAGCACAATTACCTTAAAGATGGTCCTTATGTTACTCCTGAAGAGGCTGTGGCCATTTACACTACAACAGTTCACTGGCTTGAAAGTCGTCGCTTTTCGCCTATTCCATTCCCTCCTGTTAGCTACAAACATGACACTAAGCTGCTTATCCTTGCTCTTGAACGACTTCGTGAATCATACTCTGTTAAGAATCGTTTAAATCAGTCTCAACGTGAAGAACTTGGCCTAATCGAACAGGCATATGATAATCCACACGAAGCTCTGAGTAGAATCAAACGTCATTTGTTAACTCAGCGTGCTTTCAAGGAAGTGGGTATTGAATTCATGGATCTCTATAGTCATCTTGTACCCGTTTATGATGTGGAACCATTGGAGAAGATTACAGATGCCTACTTAGATCAGTACCTTTGGTATGAGGCGGATAAACGGCGTCTTTTCCCTCCATGGATAAAGCCTGCGGATTCAGAACCGCCGCCTCTTTTGGTTTACAAATGGTGTCAGGGTATCAATAATCTCAAAGTAAGTGTCAATGTTCTGAGTTTCATTTTTGCTTATTTGCGATGTGTTGAGTATAATACTCTTAATATGATATGCTGCTCATACTTGCCATTGGTAGCAGGCCGAGTTTATTGTATCAGTTTTTGTTACCACTGGTGAATACCATTTTTTCCTCAATAGATGCCCTTATTTCCACTAGATTTCACAAAAGGCATGCATACGAAGTTAAACAGCTATTGTGTTTAGTTTCGAAGTAATTTTATTTATCTGTATCCTTTTTTGACATTTGGCCACCCTTTTGTTAATTTTCTTCCGCTGTAGCAGTTTGCCCGGTTTGAGTCTGTTAATGATAACAGCCTCTAACTGTGGGGTATTTGTACTATTTGGTATTTTGTTTTAACAGTTAACATTGAACATTTTGTATTCAAATTAGTGGGATATTGGTAGATCGTGGTTTAAGATGGATTATATTTTGCTTCAACTTTAATATTTAAGCTAAATATTGAACTGGATGCCTATCGCCCACAATGTGCTGTTCACTTTAAGTGAACTTAATCGCGTTATTGTTAAACACCGCACTAGGTTTTCTGTTGGGTTATCTTAAAAAGATATTTCACTGTTTGATTACCCTTATATAACTTATTCTAGGACGTCTGGGAGACCAGTGAAGGTGAATGCAACGTCCTCTTGGAGACTCGTTTTGAGAAGGTATACGAGAAGGTAGATCTTACTCTACTCAATCGTTTGTTACGCCTCATTGTTGACCACAATATTGCCGATTACATGTCTGCCAAAAATAACGTGGTCATTAACTACAAAGACATGAACCACATTAATAGCTACGGTGTCATTCGTGGTTTACAGTTCGCCTCCTTTATCATGCAGTACTATGGCTTGGTGCTTGATCTCTTAGTTATCGGTTTGGAGCGCTCGTCTGAAATGGCTGGTTCACCTCAGATGCCAAATGACTTCTTGCAATTCCAGGATATTTCAACCGAAGTTGCACATCCAATTCGTCTTTACACTCGATATGTTGATCGTTTATGGATGTTCTTGCGTTTCTCTGCAGAAGAAGCTAGAGACCTCATTCAACGTTATCTCACTGAACATCCAGATCCAAATAACGAAAACATTGTCGGTTACAATAACAAGAAATGCTGGCCTCGTGATTCACGTATGCGTTTGATGAAACACGACGTCAACTTGGGCAGAGCCGTATTCTGGGATATCAAGAATCGTTTGCCTAGATCTGTGACAACAATTGACTGGGAGAGTTCATTTGTATCAGTTTACTCGAAGGACAATCCTAATTTGCTCTTTGCGATGTGTGGTTTTGAATGCAGAATTCGGCCAGCTTGTAGAGCTCCATCTCAAGCATCTGATGCAAATCTACCCGGTGGGGTTTGGCATCTACAGAACGAGGTGAGCATCTATAAATAAACTTATTGTCTTGTGAGTAGCATAGTTAATGAGAGCCGTTTTTCTTTAGGTGACAAAGGAACGCACAGCTCAATGCTTCCTTCGTGTTGACGATGATTCAATGCAGAAATTCCACAATCGTGTTCGTCAAATTTTGATGGCTTCGGGTTCGACCACATTCACAAAGATCGTTAACAAGTGGAACACAGCTCTCATCGGTCTAATGACCTACTTCAGAGAAGCTGCTAGTTCCACGGTACCTCTCCTCGACTTGCTTGTCAAGTGCGAGAACAAGATCCAAACTCGTATCAAGATTGGTCTTAACTCCAAAATGCCTGCCCGTTTTCCACCTGTTGTCTTCTATACTCCGAAAGAGTTGGGTGGTTTAGGTATGCTGAGTATGGGCCACGTATTGATTCCTCAATCTGACCTTCGTTGGTCAAAACAAACTGATGTAGGGATTACCCATTTTCGTTCTGGAATGAGCCACGATGAAGATCAAGTTATTCCGACTCTCTTCTCATATATACAGACTTGGGAAACCGAGTTTCGTGATTCACAGTCTGTATGGGCTGAATATGCACTCAAACGTCAAGAAGCTAACGCCCAGAATAGGTATGTCCTCATCACATTTTAAGTATAGTAATTGTTTATGCTAAATTCATATTTTAGATCTATAAAAATTAGAAAACTCAAAAACATTCCATTGGAAATTAGTCCTGGTTTCATTGTTATTGTTTAAAGTTTGGTAATCTTCAGTATGATACGTAGAACCCTTCAGAGGCCCTCTAGTTACACAGTAGTTGTAGCTGTCTGTGTCGTTCCCTGGGCCAAGATTGAGTGGGCATTTCCGCTATACCAGCGAAGTTAGTCGATTGGTACGAAGAAGTGCTACATTTCGTCATCTTGCTAAATTCCGTTGGTAATTGTTTGATGATAATGCTTGAAGTGGGCCCTCTAGTTACACAGTAGTTGTAGCTGTCTGTGTCGTTCCCTGGGCCGAGATTGA
>UZAE01012043.1:33242-50538 GCA_900617975.1 Rodentolepis nana
CTTTTGAACTGTAATTTTTAGTCGTAAAGCTGCCCGACATGGTTTCTATGTTTTTTTTCTGTTTTAGACATTTGAGGGTAATCTTACCACAAAGCCAATCAACGGAGCGATCTTCATCTTCAATCCACGTACTGGTCAGCTCTTCTTAAAAATCATTCACACATCTGTGTGGGCAGGTCAAAAGCGTTTGGGTCAATTAGCAAAGTGGAAGACAGCCGAAGAAGTGGCTGCCCTTATCCGTTCTTTGCCTGTGGAAGAACAACCCAAACAGATTATTGTTACCAGAAAGGGTATGCTGGACCCCCTAGAAGTCCATCTTCTCGATTTCCCAAATATCGTCATCAAGGTATATTAATATTTTATGAGTGCACGAGTTTTTTATTACATGTCTATCGTTTAAAGAGGTTGGCTATTACCCTATGCGATTAATAGTTAGGAAGTCACATATCTGCATTTGAGCTACTGTGTGGTGTCCTCTTTCATAAAATGAACAGATCATGCTGTGTCTTAGCCAACGGAGTACTTAAGTGATCGATTAGTTGTACTAAGCTACTCGTTTGTATCGTCCTATCATCAGTTATCTTTGCCTTCTCGCCTTTTATTTCAAGTCCTCGATGGGTCCTTATTTTGCCCGTTGAATTAGCTGCTCCGTATATTTGATGCCCTTTAGCTACAATAATGTTTTTACCTGAAATGCTGTTCTCCAGCATAGTTCGAAATTTGTTTACTTGATTCGAGTGTATGGTAATTTCTATGAAATTTTCGACGCATTCAAATATTTTATGCCCTCTAGTTACACAGTCGAATTTGTCCACTGTGTCGTTCCCTGGGCATAGATAAAGTTGGACTGTCTTCTACGCCCTTGACTACTTCGGCTATTGAGGGTACGATGGACAGTTATATTCAAGTGTATTAGGTTTCAAGCTTGAAAAGTAAATGAAGTCTATCATAATTCACAAGGCCTAATTTGAAACGATGAACTTACCACTTTCTCGTAAATACACTAAATTTATCGGTCTAAGAATTTCGCAAGACTCCTTCTTTGCATCGTTGTTGTGATAAGAGATTTCGAGTTGTTTCGTGTTATTAGTTACATCTCTGAATCCCGAAACTTTATGATTTATTTAGTCATTTTTTAATTAAAATTACTTTTTCAGGGTTCTGAACTGCAACTGCCTTTCCAAGCTTGTCTTAAAGTAGAGAAATTCGGTGATCTCATTCTCAAAGCCACTGAGCCCCAGATGGTTCTGTTCAATCTCTATGATGATTGGCTCAAATCAATTTCCTCCTACACCGCTTTCTCGCGTCTTATCCTCATTCTCCGTGCTTTACACGTTAATAACGATAAGGCTAAAGTTACGCTGAAACCAGACAAAACGACAATCACGGAACCTCATCACATTTGGCCAACTCTCACAGCGGAGGAATGGATTAAGGTTGAGTACCAACTGAAGGATCTCATTCTCGCTGACTATGGCAAGAAGAACAAGTGAGTCCTAAACCGATGCCTATGTGCTTTCATTTCCTCCATCAAATGTGAACTATTTCTACTTTATTCTTGAGAGTAAATAGTTTTGCGGGTAGCTACTACTTGCTTATAGCTCTAAATTTAGGCCCTCTAGTTACACAGTAGTTGTATCTATTTGTGTCGTTCCCTGGGCCAAGATTGAGTGGACATTTCTGCTATACCAGTGGCGTTAGTCAATTGGTACGAAGAAGTGCTACATTTCGTCATCTTACTAAATTTCGTTGGTAATTGTTTGATGGTAATGCTTGAAGTTGGCCCTCTAGTTACACAGTGGTTGTAGCTATCTGTGTCGTTCTCTGGGCCAAGATTGAGGTGGTATTTCTGCTATACCAGTGAAATTTGTTGATAGGTATGATGAAGTGTTCAACTTATTGTTATAGTCTCGTTTTGTGCCCTTTAAGTACCACAGTTGTGGTTTTAGCCGATTGTGTCATATTCAGGGCGAAATTGAGTTACGGTTCTTGACTCCTTGATGCATTTGTCAGGGTATGCCGAATCGTTACAATAACACGAATATCACCTATTCCTTTTGGGTTGTTTTGACCTTAAATATATCGATAATTTTTTTTGAACATTTGCTATCAATAATGGATTGCATTGGCAAATATCTCTGCCTGGGCTCACTTATCTATTGGTCGTCATGATCGTTAACGTTTTTCTATTTTGCCTACTTTAGTGTGAACGTGGCTTCTCTCACACAGTCCGAAATTCGAGACATCATTTTGGGTATGGAAATATCCGCTCCATCACAACAACGCCAACAGATTGCAGAGATTGAAAAGGCTGCTAAAGACCAAGCCCAATTAACTGCTACTACCACGAAGACTGTGAACAAACACGGTGAAGAGATCATTTCAACCACCACGTCTAACTATGAGAAACAGCATTTCTCGAGCAAGACTGAGTGGCGTGTTCGTGCAATCTCGGCAACAAACCTCTACCTTCGCACAAATAACATTTATGTTAGTTCTGACGATGTCAAGGAGAATGGATACACTTATATTCTGCCTAAGAATGTACTTAAGAAGTTTATCACCATCTCCGATCTTCGTGCTCAGGTGAGAATCTCGTTCTTTATCTATCACTGCTTCACATGGTTTTACTTCATATTTTTTCAAATTACTGCATTAAAATACGAATTGAAAACAGTTTTAAAATTGTCGGTTTTAATTTTGCCTGTGTTTTAAAGTTGACCGTGGGCTGATACCTCGCATTCTATTTGCAAAAAAGGTTTCAGTTAATACGAATCATCGAAAAAATGTAAACATGTAGAATCAATATGATCTATCTGTTGTTTTGTTCAACATGATTCTGATAAGTAGTTGAAAAATTACATATTTTAACGACATAAACAGTGAGCATCGTTTATATATTTGTAGATTTGCGGTTACTTATACGGTATCTCACCTCCCGACAACAATCAAATTAAGGAGATTCGTTGCATAGTAATGCCACCTCAATGGGGAACCCATCAAACAGTTCACGTACCAGAAGGTCTTCCTCAAGATGAATATCTTCGGGAACTGGAACCTCTTGGTTGGATCCACACACAACCCAACGAGTTGCCTCAACTCTCGCCTCAAGATGTCTCTACCCACGCCAAGCTATTTGCTGAACAGGATGGAGATCGAACCATTGTCATCACTTGCAGCTTCACGCCTGGCTCCGTCTCACTTTGTGCTTACAAACTTACACCAGGTGGTTATGAGTGGGGTCGACAGAACTCGGATAAGGGAAACAATCCCAAGGGATATCTGCCAAGTCACTATGAGCGTGTCCAGATGCTTCTGTCTGATCGATTTTTGGGATTCTTCATGGTTCCTGCTCAGGGTTCATGGAATTACAACTTTATGGGTGAGTATTATTGAATATATACGTCTAATATTTTAAATAAGGGCAACAAAACAAATTAACCATAGTTAGATTTTAGTACAGAAGTTGTTTAAGGCAAATTAACGTTCTCATCAACAAGTCGAAATTGTGGTTTGTAACTAAATTCTTTAAGGTATTCATAAAGTTTAAATAGACATGGAACTATTTCTTTATCGAAGGCCAGATACCATAAGAGGTTTAATCGTTAAAAATAGGCTCAACCTTAATTCAATTTTGCATGAGGTTGAATTCTCTTAATTCACGAAATTCATGAAATTTCAAATAAGCATATCTAGTTAGAGCCATTCTAAAATTAAGTACGATCATTTCTGTGAGTACTGAGTACTTGGTATCTGTTTATAGTGAATATCTTTATTTCAACTTTCACAGGATTGTTTTTGTTTATTAGAGAGAATCTAAGAATTATGAAAAATCGCTTGGTTTTAGGAATTAGTAAATGCAGTATCACTCAAAAGATTAGAATTGCGGTATGCTTACATCTTGTCTGTTCTTTAGGTGTTCGTCACAACCCCAATATGAAGTATGAGTTGCAACCATTGAAGCCGAAGAAATTTTATCATCGTATTCATCGACCATCGCACTTCTTGGACTTCACAAACGCAGAAGACAACGAATCTTATGCAGCGGATCGCGAAAATCCTCTTGGTTAGCCCAATCACTCATTTAATTAATCAATTGGAGAATATATGTACACAAAACCACTTTACAATTGCTGTTGTCAGTGTGGCAAATTTTTACAAAAATGCCATTAAAGTTTTTTTAACAAAATAAATTGGCAATTTTCTCTTCTGTCTCAGGAACTTACATGATTTTAAATTGCAGTTAATGTTGGGAGTACGAGTGTGGAAAGGAATGGTGCCGGGGGTGGTTGTGAATGAAGTTTGATAAGGGGAGATGTGTTTGGAAAAAAGGATGTGATAAGAGGATAGGATCTGTTGTCCTCTAGTTACCCGATCGCTCGAGGCAGTGGTGTCGTTCCCTGTGCAGACATTGAGCTTCGGTGCCAACCGAGTTGTGGTCGGAGTAGCCGAAGTCCTCAATAGTGGGAGTGGGAGCTCTTTGCAGTTGTGGACAAAGCGACAGTTGCGTTGTCAGAATTTTATTTCAGCCTGCTTTCCCGTTTTAGTTTAGATGGTCCTAATCTTTAATTTCTCAAACTTATTTACAATGTCATTCATGGTATTTCCTGCAGTCATGTTGAAGTAACTTCGACAGTATTCAAATTCGAAGTTAGCTCGTTGGTTTTCGCTTCTTTATTTTCTTGTGTCATTTTGTTGGGTGGTGATGATCGTGACAACTTTGATGTTTGGTTTTTGCGGTTTCCTTGAAAGGCCATGGAAGTTGTCGAATGTTTAATCGTTGTGAAATACGATGAAATAGGGATGATGGAGGGGGGAGGGGGGTGGGTGGGTGGGTGGGAAGTGAGTATTTTCGAATAAACGCAAGAAAATACCAACTCAGACTTGGCGAAATCAACTGTCTGGTGAAATGTAAAGATTGTAATGTCTGATTGTCAACTGGCGCTATGTGGTCTCCATTCTGGGATCGCAACGTCAAAATGAAGAAATCCGACTAAGTGTGGGTACATGGTAGGGGTACCTATGTCTAATTTGTGACAGCGGGCAATGGAATCGACTTGTCCGGAACGGGAAAGGAGGGAGGGGGTGGCTGGGTGGATAGGGAAGGAAGGCAATGTTGCGCATAACTCAACTTCGACTTTGTGGATTAAAATGAAACGTGCAATGATGAGTGGGAGCTTTGGCTCTGGCCATTTTCGTCCACTCAAGAACAATCCGTCATTGGCGCTTTACTTCATGAGAGTATTAAAGATGAGAAGATGCATATTTGATTATATTATTACTTTAGTGAAAGCCAGTATCATTGTTGCTGGTTTCGAGTGGGGTATATTAACGTTGGTAGCCTCGGTTGCGTGTGGTCAGGTGTAGTGTGTTGCCAATGGCTGGCTTCATTTGATGTTGGGAGACCTTACGACGACAAGATCTGAAGACATTCTAAGACGAATAGTTAGGCTGAGACATTGAAATTTGTCGAGTCGTAACACAGGTATTCCAAGTTGATGTGGGTAGTACAAACACCCAGCGTGGAGGGATGATACAGAAATGTACGTGAATTTGATTCGCGCATTCAGTGACAGTATAGACAGTGAAAGTGGGGCCTGTCGCTCACTGGTGAAACGATAATCTCTGTGGGGAGTCAGGAGGTGTCAGTAGAACTAGGAGAGTTAATGGAAGTGAAACGAGAGGTCGTCGCCGTCTTCCATTGTGAAGCCGATTTCCTTCAATCGTTGGATTACTTTTATTGTTGTGTGGCTGAACGCGTTCTTGTGGATTGCGAGAAGCAGCGTATCTTTGCGACTACGTTACCAATAAGAAGTGTTTGGTGTTCTCAATGCATGTTGCCTGAGAAAAATGTAGTAATTGAGCATTGTGATTAATTATTTAAATGTCTCCTAGGAAATGGTTATTCATTTATCGACAATTCAAGATTATTCCTTCTATTCAAATATCTACATGAGAAGAAATAGGGAGCATGTACTCACTGAGTTCATTGGAAATTTGACTGAGTACGCAAAATCTCGTCCACTTGGGAAAGAATAGCGTCTCAATAAATATGATCGTTCAAGTCATACCCAAAGACCACTATCCTTGAATCCAATTGTTTCTCATGGTGTCTCAACGTGGTTCGCTGACATTCTGGTTCTCGTCTTCGAGCAGACAATTTCAATTGCTGAGAATTTGTAATGAGTTGGTGAATCAAGTCGGGAAAAATATTTGAAATGTAGATTATTGATGGATCTCGAAGCAACTGAGAAAGGTCAATGGAGTGAAGTAATATGCGAATTAGCAAACTGAAATGTCTTCCATACATGTAATTGTCAACCGAATAAATCAAGATCTGAATGAGTTATAATTTAATGAAATAAAGTGTCTAATTACAAATTGTGTAGCTGCGAGAATTCTTATTGTTCACTTGAGAGTTATGTGGGAAACGTCATCACACCGCACACAGGATTCGGAGGTGCGGCGTGCAATTGCGCGTACGGACAACGCACAATCAGTGACCAATCAGAAGCCTCCGTTTGTTTAAACTAACCGCCACTTTGATTATGACTAAGCTTCCTGGTAATACATATGCTTCTTCTACGGAATAGGAGCACTGTTATAGAGATTTCTGAGTATTGTCAAGGCTTTACTAGTGTAGTATTCCTCTACAAATTGGTGACTGACGTAATTGTCAAAGCAATCCTTCACTGACATTGCGATTTTTAGTTATATTGCTAAACCCTCCAACTCTCCCATCCTATTGACTCCTATTCTCCTCCCGCCCTTCACCGTCCCACACCATGTCCAAAGAAATAGATTCTGACTCATCAAGTATCATTTCGAGCTGTTCAACCTTCAACCCAGAATGCACTGAAATCTGGTTAGTTCGAATCGAGAACATGCTTAAAATAAATGACATGTCGAAACGAACAAGCCCTTTTGTTTATTTGACGCTAGCTTTGCCGAGTAACATTCACCAGTCATTCTAGGCCTTGGTGATCAAAACGACGGACGACAACTCTTATGATCGGTCCAAACAAGCAATCATCGGCCACCTTTCTAATCCTCAAGAAAAACAGATGAAAAACCTTTTCACGGAAGTTGAACTTGGTGATAGATCACCGTCTCAAATCCTACGCCACATTCGTTCTCTGGTTGACGACAAGGAATTATCCAGTGGAATCCTTCGAGAACTTTGGTTAACTCGACTTTCCAAATACTTGGTCACACATCTAATGACCAACTTTTATCAAGATGACCTTGGTAAATTTGGTTGAAGTGGCTGCTCGCGAACATCTACATTGCGATAGGTCTAGCTTAAATGCAGCAAAAACTTCAGTCGGAGTTTGTCAAGAAAAGGGGCCACAATTTGTTCTTACAACCGCACATACGGGGACAACGATAAGAAATATTTCCTTTGTTGTCAATACCTCAGCCGCAAACAACGCCGCCCATCGGGAAAACATCACACCAGGCAGTGAAGGTGACAACTGATCCTGGCCATTCCACCAGTCGCCTGTCCTATATCTCCATTGGAAATTCCAACTCAAGTTCTTGGTGGATACCATGCTCGAAGGCAGTGTTATTCCTTGCTACGCAGAAAAACGCTGTCTACAAGCCACCAAGGCTTCCCTTCTGGCAGCCAACAATACACAAATTCATATCTACGGACAAAAGTTCCTCAACCGGGATCTAGGAATTTGTCGAGTATTTATATTTGTCTTTCTGATTGGTGACATTCGAAAGCCCATTTTAGGTTCTGACTTTCTCTCTAAGTTCCAATTGTTAGTCAACCTCCGAGACAACGTCACATCCCTGCAAAGTCCTTAGATTCCTTCGTTTTGAATTTCCACCTTCCCTTAGATAATCCATTCGCGAGCAACTTGTCTGAATTTCTATCCATCTTCCGCCTTCGATAGTAGGTTTTGGAGCCAGAGTACAGAGTTCGACGCCACATAAACACCAACGGACCACCGGTGTTTGCTAGAGCTCGGCGCTGGAATTCCGACAAACTACGCGGGACCAAACGGGAATTTCAGCACATGGTCCCGAAGCAAAACGGTGAATAGAGACCATGCGGAGATTACCATGTCTTAAACCAGATTACCAGCCCAGATCGTTATCCCTTACCCTTTATCCATGATTTTGCCCCGCAATTACATGGCAAAGTCATATTTACCAAGCCTTGATCTCGTCCGAGCCTATTACCAGATTCTAACGGACCCAGGAGACGTCGCTAAGGCGGCCGTTATCGAATTCCTACGTATGCCTTTCGGTCTAAGCAACGCGGCCTAATCATTCCAGCGGCTTATGGACCAAGTTGTCCGTGGGTTAGATGTCACATTTACATATATTGATGACGTAAGCATCGCAAGCTCAACCCCGAGGAGCACAAAAACGTCTGCGACAGAACGCATTCAGCAATACGGAATCACTGTTAACCCCGAGAAGTGCAAATTCGGCCACGCTGAAATCGATGTTCTGGGTTATCACATCAACGGTTGTGGAATCTCATCTTTGGCCGAAAAAACACGATCAATCATGGACTACCCTATTCCCTAAAAGGTGAACAGTTTGATTCGTTTTATAGGGGTCGTAAATTAGTAAGGACGATTCATCCCCAATTGTGCCAAGTTACTATGGCCTATCGGGGATTTGCTCAAGGGTAATCCGAAGCATTTCAAGATGACACCAGAGGCTGAATAAGCGTTTTCGCTAATAAAAGCATATATCTGTGGGGACTTCGTTTAATCATCTTGATACATCCAGTGAGACATGGGTTGTTTTAAAGACCGACGCTTCCCAAGTGGCAGTCGGAGCAGTATTGCAACAGATGGTTAAGGGTGATATGCGGCCCCACTCTTTTTATCGAAAAATTTCACAGCTACTGAGACGCGATAAAGCACATTCGGCAGAGAACTGCTCACTATCTATTTGGACGTCAAGCACTTCAGCCATTTATTCAAAGGACTCCAATTCAACATTTTCACAGGCCATAAACCCTTTAATTTGTACCTCTCACGCCACGGCAGATCATCACTCTCCCAGAGATAGATATGATATCTGAACACACACGCACTCTCTGTCGATGAAAATGCCAGCAGCACAAGGTCCAATTACCCAATCAGGATGTCGGGATATTTAATTAAAAGATGGCAGTTCACGTCTCAATTTTCTTATCATATTTATACGTGTTAGCAAAATCGATACAAATGAATCATTCATTTGAGAAGAAGTTTCTGAACTTCACGAACGCAATCTTGCTCGAAATTCCACCTGACGAATGCGTTGACTAAACCTCAGAGGTTTCGGTGTACGAAATTCTCCTGAGATCAAATCCATTATCACAACGAGTAATTTATCCTGTGAGTAACTCTTGTTGTGGTTAAGCTACTCTGCTACAAGGCTAATCTTTAAAATACAGTTGAGGGTATGGCAAAGAATGGAGCAAGTATTGATTATTGGTTGGCTGAGAGGCCCCTACGCTCACGAATCCATTTACCCACTAACCATGACGCAGCACAATTAAAATTATAGAACAAGTCATATTCCTTCTGTTAGGGTGAAATATCATTCAATACTTTTAAATAACACCCCTGCCAGGGAATTCATGATTTTTTCATGTTTAGCACCCAATTTAACCAAATTCAAAATGACCTTGTTTCGGAATTCCATTTTATTGAATTTTACAATACCATGACAATTATTTATTTATTTCAAATGGCAGGCTTTATGATATTTATCATTAGCCCTTAATCTTTGACTTCAGCTTCCCCCAAGGGTGGGGGGTTAGTACATTTATAGCAGTTAATTAATAGTAATTCATTAGCTGTCTTCTTGCTTCCCAGTATCTCTGGCTTTCCGTCATTGTCTTTAGGGCTGGACACCGAATCAGGTGGGTCTTCTCCATTTCCTCATGTAGGTTACATAGAGGGCATGTGGGTTGAGTGTATACTCGCAATCTGTGAAGGTGTTTTGCCAAGCAATCGTGTCCGGTACGTAGTGTGAACTCAACAACGGCTTCGATTCTTGGCCAGTCGGGTATGTCGGAGAGTGCCACTGTCCACTGTTTCCCCTTTGTTCGAGCTTTGAGTTCGTTGAACCGTGAGGTCTGGAATTCTCTCCTGATTAAGGCCTTCATTGTGTGGAAAGACATCGGCCGGTCTATGCATTGCAAAATCGTTGTCCCCTTCTTAGCAAGTGTGTCAGCAAGCTCATTGCCTTTAATGCCACAGTGACCAGGAATCCATTGTAGGACCACTGTTTTGTTTTTCTCTCTCAGCAGCTGATAGAGTTTTCTACATTCCTTTATCTCAGCTGTTTTGGGTGGCTCTCTGTCTCCAATAGAGTCTATTGCTGACGGTGGGTCCGAAAGTATCACCACTTTGGTGAATTTCGTATAAAGGCAACATAATTGGCATAGTGCTATCCCAATAGCCACTATTTCTCCTTCAAAAGCGGATCTATTATGTCCCGCTGTTGCGTAGAAAGAGAAGAGTTCAGAATAGACACCTGCACAAACGTTTGATTGTTTTTCTATGTATGACACATCAGTGAAGACTTGGAGCCATTGATCTCAAGGGCCAGTGAGCGCATTTGCTCTGGAGGAGTGTTTGATTTCCAGAAGAAGTCGAGCGGTTGGGTGCAACACACTACATCAATGTCTGCTAATGGGTTCATGGGGAGAGAGAGGCTTTTTGGTTTATCATAGATTTGTAACGCTTTCTTCAGTTCTGTGGCTTTCTGTATTAGACCAGATTGCGTTTTCAGATGTTTTGGTTTATTCTCATAGGTGCTGAAGAACTTGTCCATGGGAATGCGCAGTAGCTTTTCATACAGGACCAAGGCCTTTTCTTTGATAAGGGAACCTATTGTGGTGCTTCCTGTAACTAGGAGCATTGCATCAATGGGTGTTGATTTTATCCCTCCAGTAATTAGTCGTATTGCTTGGTTGTGTGCCTTCTCGAGTGGTTTGAGAGTCACCTCTGTGGCTGTAATGAGTGGCTCACAGCAATACAACATTATTGGCTGAATAAACATCTTGTAAGTGGTGTTGAGAGTTGAGCGCGCACAGCCCCATACGCTACCAGCAAGACANCTTTCTTCAGTTCTATGGCTTTCTGTATTAGACCAGATTGCGTTTTCAGATGTTTTGGTTTATTCTCATAGGTGCTGAAGAACTTGTCCATGGGAATGCGCAGTAGCTTCTTATATAGGATCAAGGCCTTTTCTTTGATAAGGGAATCTATTGTGGTGCTTACCGTAACTAGGGGCATTGCATCAATGGGTGTTGATTGTATCCCTCCAGTAATTAGTCGTGATGCTTGGTTGTGAACCTTCTCGAGTGGTTTGAGAGTCACCTCTGTGGCTGTAATGAGTGGCTCACAGCAATACAACATTATTGGCTGAATAAACATCTTGTAAGTGGTGTTGAGAGTTGAGCGCGCACAGCCCCATACGCTACCAGCAAGACACATCAGGACATTCAGTCTATTAGAGACTCGTTCTGCTATTTTAGCAATGTGACTTTTCCACGTTAGCTTTGTGTCAATCGTCATTCCGAGATAAGTGAACTCATTGGTTTTTTCTATGGTAGTATCCTTGTACCTTAAAAGCGGGTTTATGCCGTGATGGGCCAAAGAAAATGTTTCGAATGCAGTTTTTGGAGTGTTAATTACCATTCCATTGTTGTCGCACCAGTGTGCTAGTAGTTTAAGTGCACAATTTATGGCAGTTTCTGTCCTCTCCTGAGCATTTTTCTTAGTTTTGGCAGTTTCTGTCCTCTCCTGAGCATTTTTCTTAGGGTCGGAATACCATAGAATAAGATCATCTGCATAACGTAAGCACTTGATGCCTGTGACTGTCTGTACCAATTCGGCTAGGTCATTGATGAAGACATTGAAAAGAGTGCAGCTTGTGACAGCTCCCTGTGCAAGACCTGTTTGTAAACGATTGGATTTTGATAGAGCATTTCCGTATCTGACTTTACACGATCTTTGTCCAAAGAATGCTTTTATCCAGTTTAGCTTGTTATGCTTAATACCAATCTTTGCCAATTTTAGAATTAGCTTCTCTTTCCAGACTACNAGTCTCCTAATATTATAGTTTTGTGTGAGATGTTCAGAAAGTCAAAGTTTGGACAATTCTGGGGTAGATTATAGACTGCATATATCTTGAAGTGGTTTTGACACTTCCAAACATTTAATCTGATTATTTCACATTTGTCATGTGTCGAGCCCATACCCTTGATTAGATCGTAGAGTGAGGCGAGGCCTTCTTTTACTCCAGTTAGAATTCCACTTGCAACTTGCCGGTGGTTAGGAAGATTGTACAGGGTGTAACCTGGGAATTGGTAGTACTTCAGTTTGTCATCCGAAATGTTAGCTTCCATAATTGTGAAAATGTCTACATCATAAGTTTGTAGGATTTTCTGTACTTGGATCTATTTGTCCGGAGACATTCCTTCAGCATTCCACTGGAGGATCTGAAGACGTTGTGATTCGCCCTGACGAGGGCGATTTTTCTTATAGCCTATTTTAAAGCTAATCATAATTAATCGAAGTCAAAAACGAATGCAGAGTGATAGACTTATTTTGCCGTAAGAAAATACGTTGTCCAGAGTGCACCACGTAGAGGTAAGTCTATCGCACAACCCATCAAAAAAAAGTCCTAGAAAGTATATTCATTCAAGCCAATTCTAATTTACCTTTATAATTTTCCACACTTCATGTAGTTTTCCGTTATGACTGCAATGTCTAATCAATAGGGAGTTTTGTCGGATAATGATCAATTTTTGTGATCACATTCATTACAATCAAGCAAATCCATTTTCTTACTAGATTTAAGAATTTTCTTTCCAATACTTTTTCAATGCAACGCATTAACGTCCATTTCAATATTCCAATTGCAAGGCAGATGACTTTACTCCTAAATTCATTTAACTCAAACTAAATGTCAATCATGATGTCAACTGTACCCAAGTTGAAGTAACTGCAACACTGTTAAAATTCCAAATCAGTGAAGTTAGTGGAGTTAGTTCTCCTCTTCAATCGGAGGGTATCATGCTCGTTATGTCAACTTCGACAACATGTCACTGCTAAAGATACTCTAACACTTAAATTCAGCCCACATTCCCTCATCTCTCGGCACATGTGTGGCAGGTATTGAAGACTTGCCAGCGAGACCATTTGGATGGTCGTTGGAGATTGTGATTGGTTAGAGGGAAAAAAGATCAGCATGCTCATTTTTCCCTGAAAATATATGACCAAATTGTGATGATCAGCGCATTTGTGAATATCTTTCCTTTTACTGTGTCAATGTTGCTGGGTTCGAGTTGGGCACATTAGAGTTGGTGGACTCGTTTGCGTGCAATTTGGAGTGGTGGGTTGCCTGCAGTTAACCTCGTGTTGTGATGAAATGTCTGTAGCGTTATAATCATACTACTAACATGAGAATTCTAACAATGGACAGAGATTCATTCAGACACTTTTATAAATGTGAGAGAATATTTCGTAAGTCAACTATCTGTTTGAAAGTAAATTGTTTGACGCCACCAACATCTTAACTTGTATAACTTGAGAAATTCAGCCGTATCAAGAGGAAACCTGGTACAAATCATGAAACACGCTTTTTTAATTTTGATATCTAGATCCCCACAAATCTACTGAAGAGCAAATGTTGATTTGCATTACTAATTGGTTCAACAACACTGATGAAGCATTTATCCAAAGAGAATTTTCTAAACATAAAATTTGCACATTATTTCAAATGGGCAAAACTTTGTAAACTGTTGCGAGGTACCTTGATCATCAGACTTTTATCATCACTCTTATAGTTAGGCTTCACTATTCGAAGTAATGATAAAGTCGGTGAAACAAGGGTTCCCTCAAATCAATGAAAATAGAGGGAAATTAAAAAAGTATCCAAACTCGTCTAGACACAGCAGTTGTTCAGCTGCAGATTCTAACGCTCGTCCGCCATCATTGTTCAATATGCAGAAGTCTTCTAGTATAGCACTCCTTTTACATATCGATATTCAAAAGCTGAAATTGAAACTTCTCAAAGCTTACATTTTGCATCAAGTAAATAGTCGAATTCCACTGCTCAAATGGATGGCTAAGTCGGTGTTTCTAGGGTTCGTGCAAAACAACTTGGCTTTCATGCGATATTCCACCGAATTATTTAGCTGTAGCGACTTCTTCCCACATGCAACTCGTCACATTCCTTGTTCTTGTTTGCGTGGTGGTATTCAAGTGGTTCAATAAATGCATCTCAGAGCATGAATTGTTGCGACTCTTTCAACGTCCTAAATATATATGATAAGGTTTGTTATATTTAATCACATTTCAACTCACTCACCAAACTTTCCAATCGTATTTAAATTTTAAATTTAATTAGCTTTGTAATTGGTTTCAATAAAGTGAGAGAGTAAATTGTTCAAGCAGTACAAAATCTAAAGTGGGTCTTCTGTCAAATATTGACCACGTTGACAACCATTTGAAGAGTAGTTTAGCTTCCTTCTATTGCCTCCTCCAGCATGAATCCAATTACATTTTATGTCACATTAAGGATTCGAGTTGTAGTAGGGACATTATTGACGAGGTCATGCTATACAGATGTTGGCACGAGGACTGAAAGAAATGGAAAGTCAAACCAATGAAATTAAATGAAATAGGGGTTATTGAGTGAATGATTTAGAACATTTCTGGAACCAATGAAGTATTTCTAGGAATTTCTAGCAAAATTTCCAAATTTGAAGTCAAATGATTGAGATGTTTCTGCTGTTCTTTGGCATTAACGCCATCGAATAGTTCAAATACTGAATTATTATAATTATTATTTTATTAATAGGTTCGAAATCACTTTTGAAATTCGCCTAAGACGATGTGAAATTTTGATTGAATTACAAAAGTGATAACTGTTCACAATGGCTCGAAACACCGCCGAACAAAGAACTGCAACTACTTATTGAACCCCGTAATGAAATCTTAACAGACAACATTTCTACATGCTCAAATTCAAACTCAAAATTTGCATATGCCTTGAGTGTACACAGATGTGGAAAGAAAACTATTCTTCGTGGCAAGACTTAACACGCTCAAGGATTTTGGTCTGAACACCTTGAGAATCTTAAAAGAAAGCGGGATGCCCTTCGCAACACTGCTGATCAGACTGGAAGAAGGGAAGACGCACATACCTGGAGACGGCTGTCCTAAAGAAAGCCATCCTACAAGCTAAATGGACTACTTTCGACAACTTCATCTCAAATATCAGCTATCAAAGTGACATCGACAAGTTCATCTCAAATATCAACTATCAAAGTGATAGAAAAGTTCATCTCAAATATCAACTACCAAAGTGATGGCCAACCCAATTCCTGGGTAACCTCCAAAACAACAGAGAAAGACCCACGACATTCCTGAGTAACCTGCAAAACAACAGAGAAGGACCCAAGAAAGAACCAAAACGCTTAAACAACAAACAGATAACTATAGACTCTGAAATAGCTAACTACAACAACCATGCATTACGACTAATTGCTAGAGGGATAAAATCAACACCCATTGATGCAATGCTCCTGGTTACAAGGAGCACCGCAAAATGTTCCCTTATCAAAGAGAATGCCTTGATCCCGTATGAAAAGCTACTGCACGTTCCCATGGATAAATTCTTCGGCACCTATGAGAATAGACCAAGACATCTAAAAACGCAATCTAGTCTAATACAGAAAGCCATAGAACTGAATGAGGAATTACAAATCCATGAAAAAACCAAAAAGTTCTTCTCTACCCATGGATCCATCAGCAGACACTAATGTAGTGTGTTGCACCCAACTGCTTGACTACTTCAGCAAAGCGAACACCCATTCAAGAACCAATGAGCTCACTGGCCATTAAGACAATCAATGTCAACTATCCTGGAGATCGATGGCTCCAAGTCTTCACTGAGGGGTCGTACATTGAAAACCAAGCGAAAGTTGGTGCAGTTGTCTACTCTGTACACCTCGCTTTATACGCAGCAATGGGACACAAAAGATTTACTTTCGAAGGGGAAATAGAGGCTACTAGGATATCACTAAATCAGTTATGTTGCCTGGATACGAAATTCACCAAAGTCGTAACACTTTCGGACTCACAGTCAGCAATAAACGTAATTGGAAACAGAGTGCCACCCAAAACAGATGAGATATACGGATGTAACAAACTGTATCAGCTGATGAGAGAAAAAACAACACAGTGGTCCTACAATGGATTCCTGGTCACTGTCATGTAAAGGTAAGTTCTACAATGGATTCCTGGTCACTGTGGCAGTAAAGGCAATGAGCTTGCTGGTGCATTTGATAAGAAGGAGACAACGATTTTGCAAGGCATAGACGAGCTGATGTCTTTTCACACAATGAAGACTTTAATCAGGAGAGAATTCAAGACCCCAAGGTGCAAAGAACTCAAAGCTCGAACAAAGGACAAACAGTTGACAGTGACACTCTCCGACATAGCCGACTGGCCAAGAATCGAAGCCGTTGCTGAGTTTAGACTACGCACCGGGCACGACTGTCTGGCACAACACCTTCACAGCTAAGAAGTATACGATCAAACCCGCATTCCTCCTATGTAACCTACAGTAGGAAATGGGGAAGACCTACCTGATTCGGTGTCCAGCTCAAAAGATAATAACGGAAACCCAGAGATACTGGGAAGCAAGAAGACAGCTAATGAATTGCTATTAATGAACTGCTATATATGTACCTCCTCCATAGATAAATCTAAAGTATAAGAGTTTGGGCTAATGCAAAATTTCATAAAGCCTGCCTTTTGATATAATAATAATAATGTCTGCCACCAAATAATCATTTTGAACTTTTCATACTTCAGTCATTTATTTATTCAGTTTACTCGTTTATGCTTACTTTGCTACCATGCTGAAGATAGTATAACGATAAGGATAATGATGATGATTGATAAACAGGTTTTATTACTTCCCACCGAATATTACGCTTAACCAAACAATTTTTTAACAATGACAACATCACCAACACCATCCATCAAGGTGACAATAAATATGCGTGTACGCACAGTACACAATCTGACTAAACCCACACACACGCACAAACATACGCAAGGAACCATTTACTCAGCTCAGCAAATTTGCCTTGAGGAATGTGAATAGTACCATCAATAGACAAACTAGGAAGCCACTACATAAATATGCTGTCTTACCCTCAGCCATCTCTCTTTGGCAAAAGTCCCATGGGTGGAATGACTCACTAAAGTAGGCAAGTTGCCTCAATTGGATTGAGACTGTCTGAGTGAAT
>UZAE01012043.1:54503-68747 GCA_900617975.1 Rodentolepis nana
GATTCGCCCTGACGAGGGCGATTTTTCTTATAGCCTATTTTAAAGCTAATCATAATTAATCGAAGTCAAAAACGAATGCAGAGCGATAGACTTTTTTTGCTGTAAGAAAATACGTTGTCCAGAGTGCACCGCGTGGAGGTAAGTCTATCGCGCTCCCCAGATTGTAATGTGAAGTGAGGCCTTCTTTTACTCCAGTCAGAATTCCACTTGCAACTTGCCGGCACTTAGGTAGAAGACACAAGGTGTAACCTGGGAATCGGTAGTATTTTCATCCGAAAGGTTTGCTTTTATAATTGTGAAAATGTCTACACCATAGGTTTTTAGGATTATCATGACTTGGAACTTTTCGTTTTTTGACATCCCTATAGCATTCAACCTTTTCGTTTTTTGACATCCCTATAGCATTCAACTGAAGGATCTCTAGGCGTTGGGATTCGCCCTGACTAGGGCGATTTCTCTTCTAGGTTTGTTTCAAGCTAATCATAATTAATAGAAGCAAAAAATCTTAACGTTAGTCTTTTTGGCCGTATGAAGATACGTTGTCCAGGGTACATCACGTGGAGGTAAGTCTATTGCGAACTCCAATATAAAAATATAAATTGTATACTTTATTTGAGCAAAAATGACGCATTGAATAAAAGAGGTAGTGGGGTGGAGCACAAATAAATCAATAACGAATAATAAAGTAAATGAAATATGAGCTCAGGTCGTAAAAGGCACATGAGAGAATTAATGTCAAATATCCTGGAGATGGGTCATACATAGAAAACCAAGCAAACGTTGGTGCAGGTGTCTATTCTGAACTTTTCTCTTTCTACGCAGCAGCGGGACATAATAGATCCGCTTTTGAAGGAGAAATAGAGGCTATTGGGATAGCACTATGCCAATTATGTTGCCTTTATACGAAATTCACCAAAGTGGTGATACTTTCGGACCCACCGTCAGCAATAGACTCTATTGGAGACAGAGAGCCACCCAAAACAGCTGAGATAAAGGAATGTAGAAAACTCTATTAGCTGCTGAGAGAGAAAAACAGAACAGTGGTCCTACAATGGATTCCTGGTCACTGTGGCATTAAAGGCAATGAGCTTGCTGACCCACTTGCTAAGAAGGGGATAACGATTTTGCAAGGCATAGATGAGCTGATGTCTTTCCACACAATGAAGGCCTTAATCAGGAGAGAATTCCAGACCTCACGGTTCAACGAACTTAAAACTCGAACAAAGGAGAAACAGTGGACATTGGCACTCTCCGACATACCCGACTGGCCATGAATCGATGCCGTTGCTGAGTTTAGACTACGTACCGAACACGATTGCTTGGCAAAACACCTTCACAGATTGGGAGTATACACTCAACCCACATGTCCTCTATGTAACCTACAGGAGGAAATGGAGAAGACCCACCTGATTCGGTGTCAAGCCCTAAAGGCAACGATGGAAAGCCAGAGATACTGGAAAGCAAGAAGACAGCTAATGAATTGCTATTAATTAACTGCTATAAATGTACCCCCCCCCCCTCTTGGGGGAAGCTGAAATCAAAGTTTAAGGGCTAATGATAAATATCTCAAAGCTTGCCATTTGAAATAATGATAATATTAATATACTAGATTTAAGCCGACTGGTAAAACAGATCACATTTCGTCAATCAGCGTTTCCTTAATTCAAAATTTGTTCGTTTTTTACAAACATTTTGAAGGTAGAATATGTTGACATTCAAATTCAAATAGAATCTCCAACGTCTAAATTTCAATGAATAGTTTTTTTCAATAACTGTAAATGTAAATAGAGTGAATTTCAGTTCATAAGACCTTCATGATAGTATTCATCTGATCTTTTAGTCTACTTATTTTTATCCAACTGTGATTCATATTTCCATTAAATTAAATTTAAAAAATGTTTTCTTTTTTCATTCAGACCTAGTTTGCATGAATTGAGCTAAAGTAACTTTCAAGGTTATTAAATGGATAGGACTAAACAGTAGAGCTGCAAATATATAATTTTTGTGTATTCTAAGAAAATGATACGCAAATTTGTTTCAATATTTCAAACTGGTGGCCGAGTCAGAGATTGTGTATTTTTATCACTTTATGATACACATTTAAATTGTCCTTGTTTATATCTCACGAATTAAAATTTTTCAAACCAATTCAAGATCAAATATTAATTATATTGTTTCATCACTTGAATATTATCGGCTAAAACATCTTGATTCGTTATCAATGCATATAAAAACACGAAATTAATGTAGCATTAGCATTAACTATATGAACTGTAATTTACAGTTGTAAATTCTGTGAATTCACAGTTCTACATTAAAGAGTCAATAATTGAATAAAAAAGGTACTTTTCAGAGATTTATTTTCAAAACAAGAGGAGTGCGTTAGACTTACCTCCACGTGGGGCACCCTGAACAACGTATACTCATACGGCTAAAAGTTCCATTAACTGACAGTTGCTTACTGACTTCAAACTACCATGACCCCACTGTTTGTCATATTTTACCACTTTCACGGTACTCATTTTACCTTTTCTCAGCCTTTATGTCTGTCTGGCTATTGTACACTAAGAATCAATATTCTGTCCTCACTCTCAGCTTTTTGTCACTTTTGTGTTCCTCCTCTCTGTGAAGCCCGAAATCAGCAAAAGTGCTAATGATAACAATCAAAACATTGTTATTTGAAATAAATAAATAATTTTTCAAAACGATATGGTAAAAGAGTTTGGAATAAGGCTGAGTTGGAAATTTAGTTCAAAATGAAGCATTGGCGTCACCATAGAGTAAGTGCAGTATCGATTGATAAATTTGCACCTTAAATCCTACAAAGAAATACATCTGTCTATTTAATTAGGGCCAACATATTTGAAATGAGAAATCTAATAGCGAAATTATTCAGCCATTACTTAGCTATGCCAACCCTTTGTTTGAGTGTCCCGATTTGAAAGGTCTTATTAGTATTTTTGATTTAAGCCGATTGGTAAAGCAGATCACATTTCATCAATCAGCGTTTCCTTAATTCAAAATTTGTTCGATTTTTTCAAACATTTTGAAGGTAGAATATGTTGACATTCAAATTCGAATAGAAGCTCCAACGTCTAAATTTCAATGAATAGTTTTTTTCAATTACTCTTGAGATCATAACCAACTTTTTAATTACTCATACTCACTTCAACTTATTTCATATTAACCTAAATACCTTTGTTTGTCCACAAAATTTCTTTTAAATATTTGACAAAAACAATTTTTTCTAATTTCAGCTGCCACCATTTTATCAGAAATAGGGTAACAATTATTTTTTGAAATTAATCAATGCAAGGAAAGGTTTGGTTTAGCAGATTACTATATTACAATGAGATTGAATCCCATGTGAATGTTGCTAACAGCAGCTAGATGTGAGCTGTAAAGACACTTGGTAATTTTCAATTGCATCTGCTATATGAAATAGTGAACAAAAACATTTTTTTGAGTTATTACTCACATTTATTATTTACACAAATATATCTCCTGCACTAATTGAGCCAATTAAAGACATAATTTTTGATGACCTTGGGGAGCACTGAGGCAATTTAACTTGACGATATATATATATATATATATATATATATATATGAATGCGGAAAAAGTTGAAGTGCGCATTTTAAGAACATGGATATGAATCTTTTTACTTTGATTTTGCTGCAAATAATTTCACCCTTAGAAATAAATGGTAAAATGTTTCCAAAATATACGTGCTCACAAATCGTCGCAACACCAGATGGCAAAACAGAACCCTTGGTATTTTCATCGACTGGAGTGCAGGTAAACATTGCTTTACTGGTGTAATGTTTTTATATTTTACAATGTTTAGGCAATAAGGGTGGCTAAGAATTCTATGTTAGAAGAGATCAAAATAGAAGACGAAAATTGCATGGTAGATGACGAATCGATCGGAAAACCTTGCTATAATGATTTGGGTAATGTCTGCTCTTTGAGTTTAATACAACTTATTGCAAATATTTATGTAGATTTAATCAATATTACAATTGACGACGCTTCAAAATACGATCATTTATTTGTCACTGGAACCGAGAGCACATGTGTTGCCACTTTTGCTCCGAAATGTTCATTCAACCCCGTTAAACCAGGTTCGAACTAATTAAAATCTAAAGATTATCACACTTGACTATAAAATTTGGTCTAAACATTTAAATGTTACATATTATTAATATTCATTGTTGGTAATTTTAGGGCAAGTTATAGTAGAAAGATCGTTTCCGTTTGCCAGATATGCAAATGGAAATCCTTCTATCGAAATTAGCGTTTCCATAAGTGGAATAAGGCTCCCTGTGAAGGTTCGTTCATTTTTGGCTAGATTAAGTTTTAAACGTTATTACGTTAATTTGAAATTGTGATTATTATTGAATTACGTATTCTCTTTTTAATTGATTAACAATGCTTAATTTTGTATTATAAATGCCTTAAATTAATTCTCATTAAGAGTACACTGTCTGTCGACGCCACAGCTTTATGCACATGGGATGGAACATATGCTTTTCCGGGTAATGATCCAAAATATTGTAGTAAGTAATTACGAATGCACTGTTTTTGTAATGTATGGAATCTAAAAGCAGGTATTTAAATTTCAAGAAAATTTAACCGAAAACAAGGCCGAAGATCGACTGGATTTTACGTTCGTGTATGAACGAATACCAACGGTAGAAACAAGCAATATTATTTTTACAACAGAAAAATCCATTGTAGGAATTAGTGTTTATTGGATGAAAAACGGTATTTTGCATTTAATGCACCTTTTCTTGCTTCATTTTACAAACGTAAAATATCTACCCTCTTTAGGAGAGTCGCCTGATATCACCGAGTGTAGAAGTATGTTCCGAATTTTATTTAACAATTAATGCCCACCATATAACTTATATTTTACTTATGTTTCTCTAATGATAAATGATTCGCATGTTATAAACGCACGTGCTTTTGTTAAATTATCTAAATAGCACAATATTGAATCAAAAGAATATTGACAATTATAGAAATTTTTTATTAATTTTCTCACCGAAGTAGGATAGTGAATTCTAATCAATAATCTATCTTGAAATAAATTTAATTGATTCCCTTCAAATCAATATTTATTTTGCATTATACGCATAAAGACCCTCAAAAGTGAACTAAATATTTGGTTTATTGCATAGTAAAAACTGCAATTGTGACTTAGAAATCCAAATTGGTCTGTAGCAGACAGATTGCTACACTAGTAAAACCTTAACTTACTCAGAAATCTCTGGTTAGGTATATCTCCCGAAATTAGCTCTGTTAACAGAAGAGGTAGAAGAAATACACGTAATACCTAAAACACATCTATTCGCACAGGCTCTGATATGAAAAGTGTACACGCAGCATAGCTGTTCAGATTAAACACACGGAGGCTTCTGATTGGTCGCTGGTTGTAGCCTTTTTACCTAAGGCGAAGTCCTCTGAATGGACAAAAGCCAAATGACAATATGCTAATCGAATTGGCATTCATAATATTAGAAATATTCGTTAATTGTAAATCGGTTATAAAATAAAAAAATACCTCAGACTGCACGACGTAAAACGAACTGCAAAAAATTAGAAGAATTGAAGGTTAATTATTAAAATTTTGTTGAAATAGATACTGATGAATATGAAATTACAAGATAGGCATAATCATTTTATCTTTCTTTCAGAGTATGGCTACCAATTGACAACTAGCATTGGCGAGTCAGCAATTGAACTTGTCCTAAAATAATGCAGTTTAGCTTCACATTTATTTCGAAAAATACTTCAATGATCACAAAAAAAATAATCATTTAAGAAATATTTAATCTATTATTTGTCATTATTTTCAAGCATATCGGAACTACTAAGTGGCCTTTAAATTCATGAAAATGTCTTCCCTGTGTTTTAGTAATACGCCTCACTTCTACTGTTACTGTTCTAAACTATTAAAAGAATTTTAGTATATTTTGGTTTGGATTAAATAAAGGTTTTTTGTCTTTGCAAATTTCAATAAATAGGTCGGCCAATCAAATTCACGTTCACAAGCAAGTTATTTATTTTTTTCACTTATCTAAATTTATTGATGAGAACTGTTTCCTTATTCATTAAAACTCATATTTTGGTCAATTTAGCTCTTATTGGAATAACGATATGGATTTTCACGTAACTGCAACCATTCGGTCAAAGTCAGCATCATACGTTAGCCTTGATGTCCTATCAATTATTCCAATCATTAACAAATCTTTATTCAAATAAATTTGAGATTTTATCAATTTATTATAGAAACACACTCCTTTGCATGAAATTGAAAATAATTCCGTCGAAATATGACTTTGAATAAAAGCCTTTAGCATAACTTAATAAATGCAGAAACTGAAAAAATATTCCACAATTTGTTACGGATTGAATTTTTTATTCTTGATGAATGTGTAGGCATTGATAATTCTTCTGAACACGCTTGGAAACGTCCTAATAAAATGAACTTTAGTGTAATGATTGGGCTGAGTAATCACAGATCGAGATAAAACTGTCTTTGAATTGATTTCTTCATAAATAAAACTTTTTCAGAGGCAAAATGTATTGTCAATGAGAAATAGTCAAGAAGTACAAACATACGTGCCTGGCATTAAGTCTGATCTAATGTTGCTACTTGACAGATACTGGGTACAAAATTGTAACAGTCAACATCTAACAAATCGTGCACAACAAGTGCATAATGACTTCGAGTTGTGGGAAAGTGCACCAATGTGGCTTTATTAAGTTCGGAATAAAAATTCAAGTATTAAAAGAAATGGAAAATTAATGCAATAAGTAATCTCAGAGCTTTAATTGTTGGTTACGAGCTAAATGGCAATTCGGTAAAGTGGAGTGGTTAAACTCGTTAATTCCTTTTTGTGGCATTGGCATTGTAAAATTAAAAGGTTTTATCACTTGATGTACGCAGATATTTGAAGAGCAAGATTAAATCATTTAGGTTCAAGTTTTTGGGACCAAGAAATTGCAATAAATTTAGTAAAAAAATGAATAATCGGTTGTTTAATAATAAATTGGAGGAAGACTCATTTGAATTTTGAAACTTCAAATGATCCTCTTTATCTTTTCACTAAATAGTTGGGGTGTGCGATAGACTTACCTCCACGTGGTGCACCCTGGGCAACGTATACTCATACGGCAAAAAATTCTATTAACCAGCAGTTGACTTCTCACTTCAAACTACCATGGCCCGACTGCTTGTCATATTCGACCCCTACCACAGTACTCATCTTACCTTTTTCTCTACCTTTGTGTCTGTCTGCCTCTTTTACATCTGTGAATCGCTCTTCTGATCCCCACCCTTCGACTTTCTGCTACTTTGATGAACCTTCCTTCTGTGAAGCCCGAAGTCAGCTAAATGGCAACTGATGGCTATCATAATGCCTGCCATTTGAAATAAATAAATGTTTACCTCCACTCCAGTCGATGAAAATACCAAGGGTTCTGTTTTACCATCTGGTGTCGCGACGATTTTTGAGCACGTATATTTTGGAAACATTTTACCATTTATTTCTAGGGGCGCAATTATTTGCAGCAAAATCAAGGTAAAAAGATTCTTAAAATGCGCACTTCAACTTTTTTCCGCATTCATATATATATATATATATATATATATATATATATATATATATATAGTTAAATTGCTTCAATGTGCTCCAAGGCCANTTTTACCATTTATTTCTAGGGGCGCAATTATTTGCAGCAAAATCAAGGTAAAAAGATTCTTAAAATGCGCACTTCAACTTTTTTCCGCATTCATATATATATATATATATATATATATATACATATAGTTAAATTGCTTCAATGTGCTCCAAGGCCATCAATTAATATGTCTTTGATTGGCTCAGCACGGGAAATATAATTGTGTAAATAATAAATGTAAATAAATGACTCAATAATATATTCGGTCTCTATTCCTTGTAGCAAATGCCATCGAAAATCACCAAGTGTCTTCACAGTTCGCATCTAACTGCTGTTAACGACATTCACATTGGGCCCAATCTCATTGAAATATATTAATCTGCTAAACCTAACCTTTCCTTTCATTAATTAATTTCAATGCCAATTATTACTGTATTTATGTTAAAATGGTCTCCTCTGAAATTAGAAAAAATTGTTTTCATTAAATATTTTTATTAAATTTTGTGGACAGCAAAAGGTAATCAGGGTGATGTAAAATAAGTTGGATTGATTAAGAGTAATTACAAATTATTGGCATACCTAAGTAATAGCTGAATAATCTCGCTATTAGATTTCTCAATTCAAAGATGTTGGCAATAATTAAAGAGACAGATGTATTTCTTGGTGGATTTTGAGGTGTAAATTTCTCAATCGATACTGCACGCACCCTGAGGTGACGCCAGTGCTTTATTTTAAACTAAATCTCCAACCTAGTCGTACTCGTTTTGAATTTTTTTATTTATTTCAAATAGCAGGCGTTTGAAATTTTTCATTAGCCTCTTAGTTGAATCCGGTCTCCACAAAAAGTCGAGAAAGACATACGAAGACAGAGAAAAGTGTGGGATGAGTATTGTGGAGGTGGTTGAACATGAGATACATTGGGGTTATGGCGGAAGTTTGAAGTTAGAAGTCAACTGCCGGTTTAAAGACTTTTTTGACCACAGTGCACCTTCGTTTTGAGTATAAACCTCGGAAAAGTTAATTTTCCATTCCGTCACAGATTCTATGATGTAGGACTGTGAATTTGCTGAATTTTCAATAGCAAATTACAGTTCACATAGTTTATGCGAATGCCATCTTAATTTAGTGTACGTATCAGGATTGACTACGATTCAAAAGGCTTGAGCTATCAATATTCAAGAAATTAGACAAAACAATTAATATTTGTCCTCGAATTGATATGGAAAATCTTAATTTGTGGGATATAATCAAGGACAATTTAAATGTGTATCATAAAGTGATAAAATTACAATATCTCTGACTCGGCCAAGAGTTGGAAATATTGAAACAAATTTGCGCATCATTTTCTTAGAATGCACAATGAAATTCATATATTTGCAGCTCTATTGTTTAGTCATATCCATTTTATAACCTTGAAAGTTACTTTGTGGGACACGTTATCACTCTGTGCGTCATCGTATGCCTGCATTTCTGCTCGCCAGGATCGGGAGGTGCGGCCGTACAACTTTGTGTGCAGCGACCGTACAAACAGTGACCAAACATCAACCTCTGTTTAACCTGATCCTCCATCCTGATCATGAGTAGCTCCCTGCGTGTACACACTTTTCCGCAACATACCCACTGAATAAACGTGCTCCGTGCTACACGTATGTTTCCTTTATAGCTGGGTTATAGCTTAGCTGGTTCTGGGAGTCTAGCTAGATGTCGGAGAATCTGCCATAGAGATTTCTGAGTCAGTCAGAGGCTTTTAATAAAGTAGCAATCCGCCACAACTTTAACTCAATTAATGCAACCTGTGTCTGAATGCAAAAAAAACATTTTTATACCTTGAAACCGCGTAGAGTCTCCCTTAAAAAAATTAACTTTAAATCAGACGTAATAGCTTACGATCTTCTTACCTCGGATCATGCATTTTAGTTTATATGTGCTAATGAGTGATGGGAGCCTATTAAACATTTAATGTATTTATCCACAAACATTTGATATAACAAAATTGAATTGGAATATTGGAAAGCAGTAATGGGAACGTTAATCACAGTTGGATAAAATAAGGAGACAAATAAATCGGATGAATACTATCATGAAGGTCTTAAGAACGGTAATTCACTCTATTTAATTTTCACAAGAGAAATGGATTTAAAATAGAAACGCATGATGTAAAGTGGATTAAAGCTTAATGTGAACTTTGGAAACTGCACATGAATTCGACGTTAAGGATAGTCATAGTTAAACAATATTTCCTAATTCTGTAGCGGATTGCTACGCTAGTAAAGCCTGACTGACTCAGAAATCTCTAAGGCAGTTTATCCAACATCAAGCAAGACTCCCAGAACAAACTAAGCTATAGCCCAGCTATAAGGGAAACTGACGTGTAGCAGGGAGCACGTTTATTCAGTACGCAGGAAGCTTAATCATGATCAGGATGGTGGATTAGGTTAAGCAAACAGAAGTTAATGATTGGTCACTGTTTGTACGTCGCACCTCCCAATCCTGGCGTGCAGGCATGCGATGACGTGTCCCATAATCCGATCTGACAAAACCTGAACGTAAGCTGTCAGATAACTTGAACACTCCAAGTTTAGACTTCATTCTCTATAATTAGCATTTATGGAGAATCACGTGCAAATCTTTCAACAATCACTAATCGCGCCCGCATCATTTAATTTACGGTACCTATAAAAATATTATTTTTAACCACAGAAGCACTGTGAGATCGATTTAATTAGCTACTTAATTTGCACAAATCGTAGCCCTCTTTCCTCGGAGTATCATCACGTGTAGCATTCAATCCTCGGTGTAAAGAGAAATCACAGTTTTAAAAAATTTAAGCCGTGGAACCGTTGAACGTCACCTCGCGATATATGATCTGAAAAGTTATTTCGATCAAAGTACATTGGAAAACAAATAAGAGAACAATTTATTAACCATTGTTTAGTAATAGCATGTTTTGGCAACAATACTTCAATTCATCTCTTTTATGGTAATACTAGCAATGACTGACTTGTGGCCAGAACCAGGATCGACAAATATTTTGCGGCGGCTATGCTCACTGATGCCGCTTGGATCCAGGATCAAGTCAAGATTTGTTCTGGTTCCATTGTTGTGCATATATGTCGCAGGATCCTCATTGCTGTAAATAAGTTCTTGAGCATTCCTATCAAGCATATCTTCGATTTCATTTCCAGATATGATTGTATTCTTATAGCCCCATCTTGTGGAATGGGTGTTAAAGTCCGCTAATACAACAGTTTTGTGTGAGATGTTGATAAGTTTAAAGTTGGGACTATTCTGGATGTGTGAGTTGTTCAGAAAGTCAAAGTTGGGACAATTCTGGTTAGTGAGATGTTCAGAAAGTCAAAGTTGGGACAATTCTGGGATGAGATGTTCAGGAAGTCAAAGTTGGGACTATTCTGGAGTGGATTATAGACTGCATATATCTTGAAGTGGTTTTGACATTTTCACACATTTAATCTGATTATTTCGTATATGTCTTTCGTCGAGCCCGTACTCTTGATTAGATCCTAATGTGAAGTGAGACCTTCTTTTACTCCAGTTAGAATTCCACTTGCAACTTGCCGGCACTTAGATAGAAGGTACAAGGTGTAACCTGGGAATTGGTAGTATTTCAGATTGTCATCGGAAAGGTTTGCTTCTATAATTGTGAAAACGTCTACATCACAGGTTTGTAGGATTTTTTGGACTTGGATATTTTTTGCTCTGTGACATCCCCCAAGCGTTCCTCTGGAGGATCTGTAGACGTTGGGATTCACCCTGACAAGGGCGATTTCTCTTATAGGTTTGTTTCAAGCTAATCATAATTAATAGAAGCAAGAAATCTTAACAATAATCTTTTTGGCCGTATGAAGACACGTTGTTCAGGGTACATCAAGTGAAGATAAGTCTATTTCGAATTCCATAATAAAAATATAAATTTTCTTGTTTTATTTGAGCGAAAATTACGAATTGAATAAAAGAGGTAGTGGGGTGGATCACAAATAAATCAATGAAGTACAATAAAATAAATGAAATATGAGCTCAGTTCGTAAAAGGCACATGTTGCAGTATTTTACTTCGATTGAAACACGTCACCTCATTAAAATATTAGATGATGGAGTGTAAAATTGAAACGAGCGCATTATCTCGTACGTATTTTGTGCATATCTCCCTGACCACGTGAGTTGAATTCATACACTTCGATTAAACGCAATAAAATAATGTCTTACATTTATCAAAAATGTATTGTTGCGCAATACAGAAGGGGTCAAAATTCATTGCTTCCAAGTAAGGAGATAGTGGTGTAAAACAAAACATAAGGAACTTGTCAAATTGCCTAAATAATGCATTGCAAACACAATGCTGCCAGTTTGAGCATACTTAAAACACAACAATCAAGCAATGGCACACATGATATTATTTCACCTTAAAGGACGCAACAAAGTCAACAACCAGAACAGGTGTTGGTTGATTTTGGGAGCCTGATGATTAGATGAAAGTTAGTCTTCATTTAATTTAAAAATAGTACTGGTAGAAATTAGTAGAATTGATATTTCGATATTTCATTTTTTTCAATTCGACGACACAGGTGTTTGCATAGGTTATTTGGATCATCACGCATTTATCAAGGGTTGGCAGCACCTGGATTGTTCTAAATTATTTCACTTTCATTTCTCACTATGAATCGAGGTGAGTGCCCATAAAATTTGTCTGTTACATCTTTTTATTTGCATCGGAATATACCCTCAATTTTTAAAATTTCTCAATATGCAAATTATGGTCTTCTGGATAGCTGTCTATAAAGACAAACGAATGTAGCATCTCTTGATATGATTTGAAATTACAATTTCAAACTAAATATCAAAATTTAAATCGATTGTGAATTTTAAGTGAAACCTAAAGTAGGTGAAAATCTATTTATCTGTTCGTTTCTGCTCGCATTTGAGTGGATCAAGAAAACTATTCTATCTTAGAAGTGGGCAAAGATTTACCTGAAGGTATTAGCTAATTAGTAGAGATAAACATTTTTTACGACCATCTCTATTATTCAAATGTTTTGAAGAAAATCAACTTTAATATTTGATAGACTTGCGAAACTCATAAATAATTAAAATGCCAAAATAAATTATCCATGGGTAATGTTAAGTTGGCAACTAAGTCATTGTCGATTTCAAAAAAGAAGTCGAATTCGGAATTTTTGTATAAAAATATAACTTTATTCAATTAGATATTGGCCGTTCTTGTCGATGACCTTTTTCCATCGTTCTGGCAGAATAAAAATTCCCCGTTTGTAAAATATCTGGTCTTTGCTATTAAAAAACTGAATTAGGTATGATCCGACATCATCCGCGTTGTTAAAAATTTTACCATTTAAAGAGTTTTGCATGGAACGAAACAAATAGTAATCAGAAGGCGCAAGGTCAGGGCTATATGGTGGGTGTGACAAAACATCCCAACCCAGTTCCAATAATTTTTGCCGAGTAACCAAAGATGTGTGGGGCCTTGCGTTATCATGATGGAAAACAACACCCTTCCGATTTGATAATGCCGGCCGCTTATCTTCAATTGCATCCTTCAGTTTTTCGAGTTCTTCAACATACACATTTGAATTTATCGTTTGGTTCTGCGGCATGAGTTCAAAATACAAAATTCCTTTGTGATCCCACCAGACTGACAGCATAATCTTTTTTTTGGTGAATCTCTGCTTTTGATACTGTTTGGGCTGGTTGATCTTGCTTCACCCATGATCTCTTGCGAGTAACATTGTTATAAACTATCCACTTTTCGTCGCCAGTAAGTAAATAGGTTCTTCAAAAATGGATCATTCTCATTGCGTTACAGTGGCGAATCACAGATGCTAATCCGCTGCGTCAAATGAATTTCCTTTAACTGGTGAGGGATCCATAAATCAAGTTTCTTAACATAACCAAGGGTTTTTAATTGCTTCTCTGCAATATCTCGTGTTGTGCTGTGACGATTTGAATCGATAATGGCCTTGATATGGGTTTCATCCACTTCGACTGGGCGGCCAGATCGTTGTGAATTTTTCAGTGAAAAATCACCGGAACGAAATCTTTCAAACCAATTTCGACACTGCCTTTCTTCCTCACGGCTTCATCTCCATATACGGCACATAACTTCTTTTGTGCTTGCGATGCGTTCTTGCCTTTTCGTAAGTAATACAATAAAGTGTGTCGGAAGTGCACGTCCTATTCTTTCATTTTAAAATTGGGATAAAAACAAAACTAAAGAACTAAACAAAAAAAAATTTTTACTAATTAACCTAGAATCCCATACAGTAAGAAAAAATATAAGCTAGATGCTCTGGCCACGTTAACAAAACAAAAGGAATTATAGATTGAATCTGTCAACAAAAACGGGAATGACTTAGTTGCCAATCCAATAGATTGCGAAATGTTGCGTATAATTGACAGTTATTTCATTAGAATATACACAATGAGGTTTTATTGGCCCAGGATTATTTATAATAATCGCCTGTTTTTAGCGATATCAATACGGTAGAAGATTGCATGAAAATTAGACTAAGGTAACTTTCAAGGT
>UZAE01012044.1:0-65506 GCA_900617975.1 Rodentolepis nana
GATAGACTTACCTCCACGTGGTGCACCCCGGGCAACGTATACTCATACGGCAAAAAAGTCTATTAACTGGCAGTTGACTTCTCACTTCAAACTACCATCACCCCACTGTATGTCATATTCGACCCCCTCCACAGTACTCACTTAAACTATCATCTACCTTTGTGTCTGTCTCTTACATCTGTGAAACATTATTCTGTTCCTCCCCTCTCGACTTTTTTTCAATTTGATGTTCCTTCCCCTATATGAAGCCTGAAGCCAATTAAAGGGCTAATGATAACCATCAAGACGCCTGCCATTTGAATAAATAAATAAATGTTGTGATAAAGGTCATAATAGGTTAGAAGGGTGATGTGTCTCATGAGCAAAGATATTAGATCTCGCACTGTCTCTCTCGAAGTGTTAAAATTCCTTTCCTGGGCAAATTGCCTTAATATCCCCACTAAAGAGAACGAGAAAAGTCCTTTCCACCGACACTCTCAGCAAGGAACTACTAGAATTGCTACCTCAAGAAACATTCCTGCGTTCTCTACACGTAACCTATTAAAAAATAGTCCCCCAGCCCCAAATTTTGGTAATTGTTAGGAGGGGGGGGGAGGGGTGACAAACGAATAAACAAATAAATAAAATAAATAAATAAATAAATCCTCACTTTCAGTGAGTAAGGGTTAATTAAAAAAAAGGCAAATGATAACAAAAGGACCTACGTCGTTTAGCCATTTCTGTTTCAACAAAAAGTAGAGTATCATCATCATCACAAAGGTCGTAGGGCATATTTCCATCGATATTCAAGGCTAGGAGTTCTGCACCCCTAAAACAACAATATGGGAGTCATTATAAACAGCGTCCAAGCAGAGTCTCCACATTCACATCAAGTATCAAGGGAGTCTCAAGCGAAATGGAAGCATTCAACAATACCCAAGCATAGCCAACGAGAGCCAATAGGGAAGGCAGAATAAAAACAAAAAAATATCTGAAATAAATTGATACCCTTATCGGAGTCACAGCATTTGATGTACATTGATAGGTAATGGTCAAAAACACAGATTCCTCCATCGTCCCCCCCCCCTTCCACGCTCTTCAGTACTTTTAATAAACTAAATGTTTCTCATTTCAAGAGAGAACATAACGAGTTCATTAATTTGAAGCTTATACGAATCGGGCAATAGGATGATTAGCTGTCAAAATGCAATTTTCACTTTCTGCAACTTTGAATAGCAATACAGGAACGGAATAACTTGTGGATAATTAGCTCTTGCAGAGGCTCCAAAGAGGTGGTTAAGAAATAGAAGACTTTGAAAGTACCAAGGCATTCTGATTATCTGATTTCCCACCTAAACAATAGAATCATTGATAACGTGCGATTGCTTTGATTAGATCAAAACTCCAAGTAGAATCTAATTATTAGCTCAAATTAGTGCAATTATGCCATTCGTATAGAAGCAAGAACGTTAGAATCCAAGCTTATGATAAAGCTTTTACATACTGTGAGAGAGTAAAATAGTTTAGTGCGGGATGGAGGAATGGGTTGGATAAATTGAAGAGAATTAAGTCTGGACATTAAAATGTTTGTTTGAATCCTGGATTCACATGGATGGACATAACTCAAAGATTTGGATTCAATCTCGGGATTTATAGTGGTAATATCCGAAGCCCAATGACGACAATGAGAGTAAACAGATTGACAAGTCATACCATTTTCATCAAACCAAAGTCTCTACTAGTTAGAAACGACTCAAAGGGGACTCAAAGGTGCATCAAGAGTGCTATTGGGGATCATTTAACAAAAGGCAAATGACAAAATTAGAGCAAATATATATTCGCGGCTTTTTTCTACAGCGAAACTGGCATTGATATAAATTTTAACTTTATTAAGAGAGGTTCTAAACAGGAAATGATAGCAAGAGTCCTTTTACTTGACAATAAGGTCATTAAGTCAATCGAAGTTCTAGTCAGTGTCCCATTAGTGAGAAAATTAGAAATACATTCGATAAAACAATACGGGAAAAAGGCAAACTGCAAATTTCAAGTGGAGGATGCACGCGATTGTTGATTAATGGAAAATTAATGACACATTTGTCTCATTAATTAGCGATGAAAAGCCCTCAAGACAATCGACAAAATGGGACTCGATTTCGTCATTAACATCAACAAGAGTTCAACAAAACTTTAAGTCAGTATTTTCGAGGAAAGGAGAGGAGAAAGAAAATGAAGTCCCATAAATCGGTCTGAAAATGACAGACAGTTTTTAGAAACCAGCAAAGGACAGGAAATCAGAATATTCTTGTAGCCAACCAGACATTACGAAGACTCACACACAGTTGTATAAAGAATGTGTGCTAGTGATTGACTTTGGGCCCTCCTGAACACTGCACTTAGGCTCATTTTGAGCACACCCAATCAGACACATGGAGAAATTGCTCAAAGGATTATACTGAAAAATCGCTCTGCAAGCTTCAACGAAACATTCATGGCTACGAAACAAAATCATAACTACAGTAAGTCGGAAGAAATAACAAGGGAGTCTTTCATTTGGTTTAACTGTCATGGCTGAAACCTCTAACAAAGTGAAGCACTCTGAAAGGAATTGGCATATTTAGCGTAAAAAGAACAATATAATGTCGATATTTGTGGGGTGTGCGATAGACTTACCTCCACGTGGTGCACACTGGGCAACGTATACTCATAAGGCAAAAAAGTCTAACTGGCAGTTGACTTCCGACTTCAAACTACCATCACCACACTGTATGTCATATTCCACAACTTCCACAGTACCCATCTCACCTTTTATCTACCTTTTTGTCTGCCTGTCTCCTCTGCATCTGTGAATCACTCTTCTGCTCCAAATCACTCGAATTTTTCTCACTTCTATTTTCCTCCCTCTGGGAAACCCGAAGTCAGCTAAATAGCTAATGATAAATATTCAAAACGCCAGCCATTTGAAATAATAATAATATCGATATTTGCAAAAAAGAAATCAGCCACATCTTGCTCTATCTATGGGGGTCAGAGCGCCCGCTTTCCCAATAGTCAGCCTTAAAAAATATCAAGTATGCGAAATTTGTTCTTAGTTGATTGACAGTATGTTGATTGACTGGATTATGCTCGAAGCAATTCAGAGGTGATACATTCTGCCGACGGATAAACACTTAGAAATTCCAAGAAGAACAGCGAATATTCAAACTGAGCAGTAAACATGCAAAAAAGTGGCATAATCGTTTGACCTTTATAAGCAAACGGACCACTTTGACATTCCACCATGGACAAATTCTATTCAATGCATGACATTAACTAATTAATG
This sequence comes from Rodentolepis nana, assembly GCA_900617975.1. Taxonomy (NCBI): domain Eukaryota; kingdom Metazoa; phylum Platyhelminthes; class Cestoda; order Cyclophyllidea; family Hymenolepididae; genus Rodentolepis; species Rodentolepis nana. The sequence goes on from UZAE01012044.1 coordinate 3,299, forward strand.
ATAGTAACGTAGATACAATCAATAAGTATGGAGATAAGTGGCTCACCAATCAATGAGAATACCACAGAGTTCTTTATTTCCACAAGTAGCGGCAGCATGTAGGGGTGTCCATTGTTCGTTGTCTTTGGCATTTACATTGGCATTCTTTTCCAAGAGGAAGATGCACATATCCAAATTGTTATCGATACAACACTACATCCAAAAAAACAAAGAGCAAAAAACTTGACGATTTTTCTCCATGGCGTCAAAGTGCAAACATATCGAGGGGGGGGGGGGGGAACTAGCAATTCATAAGAGCGTCTAAATGGCATTATATTTGCAAACAGGGGTGTGCGATAGACTTACCTCCACGTGGTGCACCCTGGGCAACGTATACTCATCATACGGCAAAAAAGTCTATCAAGTGAAAGGTCATCAGGTCGATGCTCATTGGTGCACACATTCAGTTATATGGATAACCAATTGCAGTCGAAAAGTGATGACAGAAATTAAGATAATTGCATTTCATATTTCGAAAACACTTGCTACAATGACACACGAGGAATTTTGAAGGCTATGACATAAAGAAAAAATGAAAATTGCGAATTTTTAAGTGTAGGATAGTCCTTCCAACTGCCAATCTTATGAACTTATGGATCTTATGATATGCACTCTCAAATACTGCGCATACTATGTAGAAAGCGGGCGCGTAAGCACAACTTTTTGCTTGAAATCCTTCTAGTCAGACGTGCTAACTTCTTAAAGCCTAAAGAACACATATACTCGTATCATCATCGCGAAAAACATTCATTATTTCTTGAGATCGAAATCACAGCTAAGCACCTTCCTTTCCAACTCATATTATTGGAAGTAACTTTAACTGAACAATGACCTTAATTTTTTTTGAAAAAAAGAAGAAATATACGACGTAGAAATATGAGCTTCAACCACGTGATGAGTAGATAAATCACAAGTGCCCAGTATCAACACGTGTCTGACATCGAAAAACATTCGAAACATGATCATTTAGTGATTAGCTTGATAACTGCATATTTGACCATAGTGGTAAAGTGGAAGCTTGAAGTCGCAATCTTTACAGTGGACATTTATCTTGAAAGGTCTTTTTCAACTACTTGTAGGAAGACTTAATAGAGAATTGCACTCAGCGAGAACAGGACAAGTTGAAACATGACACATTACTAAGACCGCATGGCCTGGCTAGGTGGGTATCTGCAATTAGAGTTAAAAGAGCCAAAGCAGCAAGGGAGAGAGAGAATCAATGAAATTTCATGGTTTGAGGAAAGAAAAAGACGAATTGTTTACAACAGCCTCCAATCGCCTCAAGTTTTAGGCCTTTACGAGAGAAAATCAGCCAACTTAAAACTCTGTAATCCTAGAAGATACGAGCGGCAGTGGCGGCGGCGGTAACGCCTAATCTCCAAAATTTGATTATGGGGGTGGGGGTATACGCTGTCGTCATCCATCAACAAAAAAACGTTAAATTGATCTGTGAAAACGGACCTACGAAATTGCCCAAAGAGGTGTATAAATTTGACTGTAGAAACCCAACATCAAGTGCCATTTTCATCCTATTTACTCCAACGCTAAGGTCAATCGAAATTTTGCTCACAAGGTAGGTAATGCAGTAAGGGTTTAAAAAGTAGAGGTATCCATAGAAAAGTGGGTTTGCGGAGCCCTTTTGACCAAAAATTTGTAGTAGCATCATCTCTGATAATGTTGGAACTGGAAGTTGCTGGATATCATCTAAGATAAGTCAATCCTCATTTTGAAAGAGACGCATTGAAGTGGAAGCATTTAGTTAAGCAAGGGGTGTGCGGTAGACTTACCACCACGTGTTGTACACTGGGCAACGTATACTCATACAGCAAAAGTCTATAAACCGGCAGTTGACTTATAACATCAAACTACCATGACCCTACTGAATGTCATATTCCACCACTTTCATAGTACTCACCTCACCTTTTTTCTACCTTTGTGTCAATCTCTTTTGCATGCTCGAATCACTTTTCTGTTCCCCCCCCCCCCCCCCCCCTCGTCTTTTGTGACTTTGACGTTCCTCCCCTCTATGAAGCCCGAAATCAGGTAAATGGCTAATGATAACTATCAAAACACCTGCCATTTGATATAAATAAATAAATTTAGTTAAGCAATATTTAAGTTCGTCTAATTTCACTAACTCATACCGAATAAATCCTTACTTAGCAAGTATCATTCTGTTTTTACACGACTAATAAGACAAACGAACGAAGTGAAATTCAATAATGCCAACAAAATTTGTGAAATCACGTAAAAAAATACAAAAAAGGAGAAAAAAAGAATAAAATAAAACTACAAAAAAGTACATTATTTAAAAAAACTTAATGACTGACTTTAGGTGCATGAAAGCAAACACCTAGAAAATTTACAACAATTAACACAAAGATAAGTGAAGCAAAGAAAAAAATTTGCATATAATAACTTAGAAACAGCACTTCAAAACAAAAGTGCACGAGATATTCAATTAGTGATAAAATTAAGAAAATTTAAAATTCACCTGATGAAGCGCCGTTAGTCCGTCCTCATTGGCAACATCTGGATCAATCCCTGAGTCTATCAGTTTCTGAACTATAATAGTAATAATAACATTTTCTTAGAACAAAGCATTCATAGAAATAGGTTACAAAAGCACCTTCATATGGCAAAAACAGGAAAGAATATCCCTCATTTTGGGTGGTTTCATAAAGCAATAAGTACTCCTAAGTAGAACCTTTTAATAATAATTAGAGTATAATTATTGCGAAGATAATTTCCTGTTTTAATTTTGACTAGAAGTAATAATTTTCTAGGCTACTTTGGAACCGCTGACTTTGACATTGCATCATCGCGCGGGAATTTACCAATTATCGATTGTTTTAATGTTCTGTCAAAAGAACCTGGAGCGCAAACAATCACAACGATACACTCGTGAAAAGATACATATTATTTGTGTACATATTGATGGGAGTAGATGAAATTTCAACCTTGGCTCTAAAAGGAAACCGAGAAGACACATTCTGAAAAACAAAACACATCGGCGTGAAGGTAAAATTAGAGGTATTGAACCCCGATATCATCGAAAAGAAGGTTCCAGTGAGGTGCTCACTTCAAACCTGAACCGCCAACAAAAAAGGAAAGCTTTGAAATCATGATAACTGGATTTTCCGCATTCAGATTATTATAATATCAGACAAGTATGATTAATATTTAAATTGAAAAAATCTCTTAATCGAATAATCAGGAAGCCTTGAGTAAGAGTAGTTAGCCTGCTTCTCTACACTTCCTAAAACTGAACCACCTTCGATTCCTACATGGATAAATGTCTCCTGATGATTCGAAGTCGTAAATGTGCTTGTTCTATCAGGGAAAATATATTTCAGTTTTAACAAATATGTTTATGAAAAAGTGAAGTCCCTCGCTTTAATTAGACTACTGGAGGCGGGAAAAATTTCGTTTTTATCGGCCTCAGCAGATAATAGCATGTGTGAGATGTGCCAACAGTATACACGTACCTCCCTAGTCGCTTAATAAGCACATATTAGCATAACTCATAATAAACTTCGTGTGTGCACGCTTAGCTAAGCGGAAATCGATATAAGTGCGGTGTATCACCTTCTCATAGAAATGATCGCGCCGACGGGGTATTCTTTCATTCATTGCTGCACACAGTAGTAGAAGTAGTAGTAACATCCACGAAACGTCAGGTCTTAATCATGCGCAAGCACCTGAACGCGGGGGGACAACATGACATAGCACAACAGGGAATGAAAGAGGAAGAAGGGGGAGGGAGGCAGGGAGGGAAGAGAGAAGTCGGGAAGGAAGAATGAAGCTAGAGCATTGAGCTATCAGCTTTCACAATGAGATATCAATTTTCTCTACGATTTGTCCCCTTAATTTTATGAAAGTAATTTATATCCGCGACGGAATTGATTCATTTGTTGAAGAGACGTGCAATAATTATGGCATCGATTGCATATTCTCTCGAACACGACGCATGGACTGGGATGGAAATAACTAGAATTAATCAGCCTATTCCTTTCGCGTTTACTGAAAAGTTATAGGCTCTCCACAATTAATAATCTTAGTCACCAGAATTGAATTACTTAAAATAAACTTGTCACAAACTCATGTGAATGTAGTGAAGCACAAATTCTTGAGACGGACCACTGTAAAATTACAAATTTTCGGCATGAAAGATGAAAACTTTACAAAAAAGCACTTTAATATGGGAGACATAGTTTTAACAAAAAACTAACTTTTGTTTTAGATAGAAGCTAAATGATTTATTTTAAAATAAGTATGCACATATTTTTTTGAAAAACAAAAAACGAAGAAACAGAGCAGAAAATGTCTAGGTTTGGGTTTAAAATCAAACGAATTCTTCAAATAAAATGACAGTTAAGGGCAGTTATCTTATTCAAATAAAAAGCCAATGAAATTTATTCTAAATGCATTTGAATTAAAATAGACCATAACCATATTTAATAAATATTGGGATGCGAATAGATGTAATATTAAGACAGAAATATGGATAAAAAATTTACGACATACACAGTATTATTACTAGTTAAGCTAACAAATTCGAAATAGGAAATTAACGACGATAGGAGAATAATTCATTATTTATTTCCAACTAAAAACTCAAAAGAGACTTGTACATTGATATCACAGCTAATACTAAAAAGCAAAAAAGCCTAGAAATTAGAGAAGACAATGCCAATGATTAGAATTAATAAGAAGAATTTCTGCTAATAGTCATGTCTTCTATCATCGAACAGGTTCATTACAAAGTCACATATTTATCATAATGAAAAAACCGGGGTGCCAGAGGTAGTTGAACTGTATAATAACACTTGTCAAGTTAAGTGGAAAGAGAAACGAAAAAAAAGAAGTCAAGAAGTCAATCGCTTTCGAATTAAACTTATAAAAGGCAAAACCGGTAAATTTGAAGTTAAAACATAACACATATGTTGTAATAGAAAAAAACTCATTAACACCACCCTTACATTAAAAAATAAAGTGATGACACATTTTATTCGAGACTACCAATAAAATTAACACAGAATATTAGCCTGTAAACTGAAAGATGGAATACAGTTAGAGTCAAATTTAGAAAAATATGACTCATAGAATAAACCAATAAAATATAGAATTTGCAGAAATACATAAGAGACGAATTCAAAAATTTGCACTCTATTTTTTGTCACTGAGCAGAACAAAATTTTTTCACGTAACACAAAATATTGCTTTATAAATTTCATCTAAAATAACAACAGTATTCTAGAATCCACTAAAAATTGTATAAACACATAAACATATTACAAGTATAAGAAAAACGGTTGTAATACACAGCAGAATGTAATACTTACCCTCGTTTAAATCACCTCTAGAGGCAGCTTCAAGAAAAACTAGGTTGTTTTCGAACCTAACACCATTCGATCCCTTCTTCCTGGTTCTGTGGTGGAAATTATTTTGATAACTACGATCATATTCATCCCATTTCAAGAGCTGTTTTCTTCTTTCTTCTCTGGCCTTTTCAATCCGTCCAAGGTCTGGCCCCATCATATTTACGAAATAAAAATAAAATAACGCTGCAACGGCACGACCCTGACCTTTCCCAAATCCAAAGATTGAAAGTGAATTTCAAGGCCTTTGAGCAAACAACAATTTAATCAAACAAATAAGAAACAAAACTATATTACTCTCATACAAAAATGAATATTATTTCTCTTAATTTCTTTATTCTAATATGATAAGTATTTAAACCGTTCTTTGAGATTCCTGACCACTATTAATTAAAATTATAATAAGACAGTTTTTGTCAATTAAATATTAAATCTTGAATGCCTTCTTCTCTTAATACATGAATATGCACGAAAATTTCTCGATGAAAGGAACATCTAAATATTCCTTTTGATCTGACATTATCTGGTTGATTGGAACTGACCTCAAAATATGTTATTTTTGAGTAAAATTTGCGGAAATATAATCCGTTGTCATGCAATGAGTCTAGGATGAATATTTCGATATTTGTAACTTTTTCACAATTTATAAAGTGTCCTTTTCTAGTTTTAAAGATAAATAAAAAGAAATTAAACTATTTTAAATATCTAAATATTCAATGGCAGAAATTGTAATCCTAAAGTGAAGAGCCGTCTATCCATCATTTAAATGTAAAAGGTAACAGTTTGCAGTATTGACTATTGCACAGCGAAGGAATGAGCCATCTCTATAAATATATATGCAAATCGGAAAATATACTTTCAATTTTGTTAAATTCTGTATTAAAAAATTTTACAAATTTTCTTAATTTTCTAGATTTCTTTAGTTGAACTTCATATGTTTAGTCTTTTCTACGGTTACTCGCGAGATTGAGATATTTCCTCTCTATACTTAGAAGCCAATAAATAGATTGTAAACAACTATAGTGTATACGCCCTCCTTTCTAAAAATTACCAAAATAAGATCATTAAAGTAGGTAAACAGAGGTTTGATAAAGCAGTTTCCTATCACTAAACTAATTAATTCATTTCGTATTTCGAATATTATTGGCTCGTTTAGTATTACAATTCAAATTAACCAGACAATGTGCAGTTGCAAATATTGTCCAAAATGACTTGAACAACGGACATCAGAAATTGAGAAAAAGTCATTTCATACTCAGTATTCTGGATTTAAAATAAAATCTTTGTCATTCTGGCAGATATTCAAAACAAAAATTATTACTTTACTTAATTACATCATTATTTAATGATGCTGTAGGAAACGCTTACGTAAATATAGTATGCTGATACTTAGAAGCACTATAAAATAGTAATTTAATCACTAGCGCGTTATTCAAAAAGACCAGAACTAAATAAAATAAGTTTGGTAGAAATCGACAGCTATTAATACTAGGAACACAGATGTACATACGTGTATACCTTTCCCGAGAATGGTAAACCATCCTTCAGATTTTTGATCCTCTAATGGGCTCGGTAAAATGGCTTCATAACATCTATCAGCTAAGGAACACTTGATGAGGCTTTAGTCTTACTTGAATCCTTTTTCTAATGAGAATAAACTATTATTATAAGGTCTTTAGTTGCTGATGGCGACGTAACTTTTGTGGACAGTAACAGTCTATCAGGGTTTCTCGCCATTGTCATGGAGATATATGAGCTTTAACAGAGAATGGAGTCCCGAAACCGTTGGTCTTTATTTACCAGTGACTGTTAAATTATAGGCTGTCGTTGGATTTTAACGATCTTTAATGAACACATGGATCCAACAGAACTTCTTCATAAAACTTAATCTCTATTTACTCCCATTGACAACCCATGAAATTCAGTGGATTGGCTGCTGGTCATAAGAATGGTCACGTCAACAATTATTTCGTTCATACTTTGCTCTATAATATCAGTTTTATTTCCCATTGTAGTAAATTCTTAAAGATAAATAGTATATCGTATAGCATTGTATAGATGATCGACAATATTCATGGAAAATTCCATTTCAAAGCATTCATTCTATTTTGAAATATGACCACCCCCACACCCCGTTTTAGGTATTTTAAGGATAGTTACTGAAACCGTAGTCATTTCCTTACAAAGTCCCTATTTGTTAAAGAACCATGTACTTTTTGTTCTTATTAGAATACGCCTGGCATATTTAACCGTTCCTTATTTCAGGTCAGAAGCCACGAATGAGCACCCATGAATAATTTCTGTAAAAGAAATTCTGATATGTTAAAGCAAGAATTCTGCACATAAATATTTCCCATGTAACTAACATGTCACAACAAAATGGTACTTGCATGAAAATTGAACTTATTCATCATTAGATCACACCAAAAATATCTATAATGTATTTACTGACGAAAATGGTAATTTGAACTAAAATTACTATGCCTGCACACTCATTAAGTTTCTTAAATAAAAAAGTTGTTATGTGAAGCGTTTAATGTATTTTACTAATTGATCTTCTTACACATATTCGTGTGTTAATAAAAAATAACATTAATGACTGTTCGAAATAACGCCAATGCACCAGCGTTAAGATAAGTAAACAGATAAACACGACAACCGATTCACTGGAGCATTTTATACAGATCTGAGTTTTAATTACCCTCTGGTGCTTTATGCCGTCAATATCCTCCAATCTCCCCAACTTTTCACGCCTTCCAAGAACAGTGCAACTCTTATTTCACTTCCAGCCTAAGTTCTCTACCGTTCCTAAGCATACGTATCGGTTATCCTCACTATACCATACTCGCCAAAATTGAACCCTATCTTCAACTCGTTGAGTGGTGAAATTCCCTTAATACGTTAGAAGGGCTCTTTCGATCCCTCTATTACTACAGGTAAATAGTGCAATTTGGTAATTTTTGATACGTTTCCTATGCAGTAGTGACTCTTGTTGTACATGTGATCTTCTTAGATATTCAAGGTGAATGAACCCTGCTTCCAACTTTTTCAACGTTTGGTTCAGTGTTTTATCAAAACCAAGGAAGTATTCGAATTCAGATGTTGTGTCATTCTGAATAGAACACACATATTCATTGCTAGTACACCTCCTCCATACTGTTAGCATGCTAGGATATATCTGACCATACACAATATCGCTAGTCAACAATTGACTCAGACGAGGGGATGGAGATTGAGATGATATTAAGTCAACCCAACGTATTTTACTGTTTAAAGATTTATTCATTTATTACCATTGGCAGGCGTTTTGACAGTTATCATCGAAACACAAGTTATCTTCATGCTGTTAATATTTAAGACATCTGCGTCCTACCGGTTATTAGGTTTTAGCTCAAATAACCGTCTAATTCTCAATGAACAATGCTCCCCCCCAACCCCACCCCAAGAAAATCGATTGAAATGAAAGGTGACTTAGAGCAATTTGTGAGAAGGAGCATAAACACAGCAACTATGGTCTTTGGTTCGTCAGCTTCAAAAAAAGTATTCGTTTGTCTATTTTCGAAAATAGCTTTCAATTAATTCTATTAATAGTCAGTATTGCACTCAATAGAAATGAGAAAGCATGAGCGAGTCAAATCCGCTTTGAAAAGAAAATTTTTATTTAAAAAATACAATTTATTTATGCGCATGTCTCCTTTTTGAGTCACCTCCTACAACTTCTGATATCTTATCGACTGTATGGTCAATCAAAGTGTCTGTGATAGCTTTGTCCAGGTTGTAATAGCCATATTCACCAATCAAATTGACGCATTTAAAATTGACAGCGCTGTTTATAGCATTTTTGAGGAGCTTAATGCCATATTCCACGGTCCAGTTTGGCATTTTATCATCAACGCATTCCATTATGAGCTTCTTCAATGACCGTTTGAGTTCAGTCATTTGAAATTCAGAAAATCCTTCCAAACTAACAAGACTAGATAAAAATGAGGTGAGAAATTACCTTGGATTCTGCGCCTTGTAATGAATAATCCGCTGGAAGATATCGGCGGCTCTTCCAGTTGACTCACAAATTATAATCGGCATTCCGTTAACAGCTCTTTCGGACACGCTTTCTACAACATCAAATCCTCCGCCATACACTACGGTTATTACAGGTATTCCACAACCCCCTTCTATAACGGAGTTAGAATTTCAAATTACTCTACCTTTCGATGAAATTGCCATTAACCTCTCAACTTCATCACGAAACTTTGTAACATCGGCGAGATTAAACCTATTTCGCATTCCGTTATCAACCAACACAAAGTTGGTGTGGTCTTCGTTCAAAGATATTGGCTCTTTTGGATTAACAACATCACTAGTTCCATATTCCACATGGGATTTAACATCGCAATGCTATTTGACAGTCGAGTTATAAATGGCAATTACTTTACCTCGGATCTGACAAGGTTATAATGACTTCTCACATAGCCCCAAGGTGAAATACCAATACAATGTGGCCTCATATGATTAGCGTCGACCATTGAAGCAGCTTTGCCAACAATAGGCGCTATTCCGGCATTAAGACCATGTGTTATTGTAAAAGTTTTAGTTGCCAGCATTGTCATCCTTAAGCCCTTTTCGAAGGGACCGGTCTGCTTGCTATCAAGTTGCTTCGAATCGAAGTCACCAAGTACTGAAATGCACAACTCGGGAACATGAGCATCAAAAATCTGCCAATATTTATCCATTAATTTAATGACATTCCTTGAAGAATCATCGTTGGAAATGCGAACATACTGTGGAATAGGATAAAATACACATTAGAGTTGGTATCTACCTCAGCAGATTTGTTCAGAAATTTAATTCCTCGATAGAAATCCAGAACACCATAGGCATTTGTTGGACCGAGATTTGAAATCAAACCAGGTGACCATTCTTCCGCAAAGGCGGTGTCATTTTCGTTGTAGTGATGAAGTTCCAGTTCACCACAGCCACATTTACTAAAAGAGGGAAATATATAGGGCTGGGGACAAAACTTACAAAGTCTCACCACCATCACCTTCGATGGGAACAAAAAGCTGACACTCTTTGTAAGTGAAGCATTTTTTCACAAACTCTTCCTTTGTTTCATCTTCATGATGATCCTTGTGAGCAGCTGAAGCTTTTGACGTATCCATTGTGTACGGTAATTTTTTTAATGCCAATGGATTAAAAGAAGGCAATTACGTGGTGAGGACGCAATGAACCAGTACAATTCAGGCTTGCACTTGATTGGCTAGATCGCACATATATTCACCAATTAAGAGCTTGTAGGCATATTTGACCTTGAGGTTGTAAGCACACTTTCAAGCATCGGCGGTCCGGACCAAGCTACTGCATTCATGGGGTTATGGTGACGAAATCAAATCTATGAGCATAGGCATTTATTCTTAATTCACCTGGAGAAAGGTACTAAAATCGTAATCCCGTGATAAATAATGGCCTGCACTAAGTTAATCGCATGCTTAATGTAGCTAAAATCGGTGTCTCTTTAAACATATCTAGGATTTAAATAAGAGGCTATTTTTTAACCAAGCACAAAGGGCCCTCTAGCTTCACTTTCTAGGGAGGGGGAGGTTCGGGGTGTAGTGGCCTTCATATCCGCCTCACACGCGGAAGGTCCCCGTGTCGAAGGAAGTAATTCCTTTCGCCGCCTACATGGAAGGAATGGGAAGCTGGAGGGTAATGTGCTAAGTGATAGTATTAATTGGAATGTGGAGGGTGGAGGGTGGTAGTTGGCAGGTGGTATGGGGTATGTGGTAGATGACCAGTGAGGTAAGACAGTGGAGTGTTCTCCGCGATAGTATAGTGGTGAGTATCTCCGCCTGTCAAGTGGAAGACCCGTGTTCAATTCCCATTCGCGGAGTGGCCTCTTTTGCTGTAGTAGCACCAAGGGCTCACGCTTCCTCCATCCATCTTTCATATATAGCGCCAAGTTAATGGATAGTGGTCAATATATATATATATATATATATATATATATATATATATATATATATATATATATATATATTCATTATCCGGGACTTATCTATTTACTTCTACACTGTCACCTGAAGCCAGGAGAGGGAGGTATCAAGTACCGTAACATCATTCGTGACGGAGTAGGAAACCCATTTGATGACCGTGACAGTTTGGAGAAATTTAGTCTCCGTGACACGAGTCGTGTCCTTTGGTCCGCATGCAAGCCAATTGCGACAAGTTTGTACGAGTTGGTAGTAGAAGATGAGAGAGGCTGAAACATTCAATTAACTGTATCGACAAGGTCCAATTTACCATATCAAGATCCTCCAACACTTCAACCTCCTACAGAGTTCCTTAAAAATCTGCTATGAAAATGCAATCAAATCAGGTTCTTCGTTGTGCCGCTTTCTTCCGTCAACAGAAGCCGTAGCATCTCCATCGCAATCCTCCACTTCATGATGCATGCTTTTCACAGGGCTGATGAAGCAAGGAGCAGCTTCTGTACTCTCAATATTTAATAGCCAGCATATATCATCATGAGAGATATGAAGATGGGTTTTTACTTCCTAAGGGGTTGTGAGGTGCTCGAAAATTTTCTATACATCCGAAGGAAAATAAACTTGTAAATAAAGAATTCTGAAATGTATCTCACACGCCCCGTGTATCTAAACACCTCATTAAATCGAGACCCAATGGAAGTCTCTTTTCTCTCTCCCTCTACCTCTACCTTGTTTAAGCTGATATATTTCCTCATAAGTCTCACATAAAGCCTTTGTATGAAATAGCTTCTCTCGGTTATTTCCCAATATATTTCCTATTTACTTCCCTTCGAAACGAAACGTCTAATTAATAAACTTGAAAGTGACCAAAAGTCTCCTAATCCTAAGGTTATTATGTTGTCTCTCAGCACAGGTTTCTAAGTATTTCAAATTTGGAAGATATTAGGGATTTAGACGGGAATGAAATCATAAGAAGAAGGTGACTGAAAATGAAGTAACTAAGAGACTCTATTCTGCATAGTAGTTGATATTCATTAAGACACCTACCCAAGCAAATCCGGATCTTCTGAATATAGTGCACAAGCAATAACGACCTTGAACTGCTAATATTTATTTCAAATGGCAGGCATTTTGATAGATATTATTAGCCATTTAGCTGACTTCGGGATTCACAGAAGGAAGGTTCATCAAAGTAGAAGAAAGTCGAGGGGTGGGGTACAGAAGAGCAGACAGACACAAAGGTAGAGAAAAAAAGTAAGGTGAGTACTATGAAAGGGGTCGAATATGACGACCAGGGGGGTCGTGGTAGTTTGAAGTCAGAATTCAACTGCCGGTTTGTAGACTTTTTTGCCGTATGAGTATACGTTGCCCAGGGTGCACCACGTGGAGGTAAGTCTATCGCACACCCCTGAACTGCTAATATAAAGCATTGATTTCAAGTTCTCTCCTGTGAAAGAAGTCGCCTCTCTGTCATTTTAATTGGCTAACCTTGATCCAATTCTTTTCCAGGTAACGAAATCTATCTAAGCACATGTGCTTTCATAAGTAAAGAAAGCGTCGTTTGACTAGCCAATCTTCCGATGTTTTCCAACTGGATGGAGAAAACTGCAGCTTAAATTTTAACATCGAGGATATCTCTATTCACATTAAGTATATTTATTGCTATTTAATTATAATTAGTACAATTTTAAATTGAAAATAGTTTAGTAAGACTATTTTTTCCCATTTATAATCACCTGCGTGCAGTTTCCGAAACATGTGTCTACAATAGATAAGGTTGTTAACATTATCTCTTAAAGGTATTTTCCCATGACAAATATTTTTGAGTGCCCTCAGGTGAGCAAACACTCCTTCTTCCCCAGGAGGCTTCATATTTCGTATTCACCAAGTCTTAAATATTGTCACATTTTTGTCGTTAATCACGTTTGCTGGATCAAATATTTTAGTGAATTTGAAAGAAGTCAACAAAATTCAACCGCCCTTTGATCTCAAGTCATGTATTTGAATTCGGGAACTTAAAAATCTTTTACAATTTGATAGAAAGGCTGGGTGGAATTACTATAATAATAATGATACTTTAAAAGGGATACGCTATAGACTTACCTCCACGTAGTGCACCCTGGGCAACGTATATTTATACGGCAAAAAAGTCTATACACCGGCAGTTGACTTCTCACTTCAAACTACCATCATCCCCACTGTATGTCATATTCGACTACCTTCACAGTACTCACCTCACCTTTTTCTACCTTTGTGTCTGTCCCTTTTACATCTTTGAAACACTCTTCTATCTGTTTTCGTTTTGATGTTGCTCCCCCTCTGTGAAGCCTAAAATCGACTAAAGGGCTAATGATAACTATCAAAACACCTGGCATTTAATTTAAATAAATTAATGATAGTAAGGCAAAAAATCGTTCCCAAATTATTGCAATTAGTGAACATTTCATTACCTGACTCATTCCGACAAATATTTTTACGGTCTCATACTACTCAATCATCAGCAGATCCACCTCAGCAGGGTCATAGAGTCATTAACAGGTTATTAATCCTATTTACTTCTTCAGGTTTAAAGGACCAATTGAATTAATGCCAGAGAAGATCAATTAGAATTATCGGAATGCGCATTTTCGATCAGTCATGCCTAGATATGATTTAATTCTTTGGAGCCCCTTTGCAATGCTAAGCATTATTTATTTATATCAAATGGCAGACTTTATAATAGTTTTCATTCGCCCTTAGGTTGACTTCGGGCTTCATAAAGAGGAGGAACTGACAAAGCCACAATTAATCAAGGGGAGAACAGAAGAGTGAATCACAGATGTAAAAGAGGCAGACACAGAGGTAGAGAGAAAGGTAAGGTGAGGTGAGTACTGTGAAAGTAATCGAATATGACATGAAGTAGACGAATATGACATACAGTGGGGTGATGGTAGTTTGAAGTCAACTGCCGGTTAATAGATTTTTTGCCGTATGGGTCACGTTTCCAAGCCATTTAATAGACTTTTTTGCCGTATGAGTATACATTGCCCAGGGCGTACCACGTGGAGGTAAGTCTATCGCACACCCCACATTGCTATTTCGCACAACGTGGAGGTAAGTCTATCGCACACCCCATTCATTAAATATATCACGGAGGTAAGTCTATCGCACACCCCGTATTTAACCACGTGGAGGTAAGTCAACCGCACACCCAAGGCGTACTAACATGAATGAGCGCAAAGTCTATGAGATGTACTTTAGATGCTTCCATTGATCTAGAAGTATACAGTTTACAAGAGCTTTAAGAATGCGTTTAGCTAGTCTTGAACTTTATCCTTAACTCCTAAACGTGAATGTGTTGGTTCGATCAAAACAGTAACTAGGTTGATTGTGTGCCAATTTCTAATACCCTCTGTGGTACACCCCTGTATCATATTATTGTCATTGATAATTTGGATGCGTGTATATTCTAACCTTGACCTCTCAGCACTCTTCAATTTCTGAAGTTTTAGAAATTAATTGAGTGAGATGAATTATCAAAAAAAATGAAAATGTTTTTCAGACGGGCAAACATTAACTCACTTCGTTATCTTGAAGTGTTGAACCCAATTAAATCCTCGCTTATTGAAAATGATATTCAACTAATTGACTAACTCACAGTACGTGAATTCCTGCCCCACCCCCTCAACACTCTCACATTTGCTATCAATTTGTGTTCTTCTCATTTAAATGGAATTCGTAAGTGAATTAGAGAGCTCGTTAACTCAAATTACATATGGAGCATCAGAATGCAAAAGGTCCCAGAGAGGCAGCTAAAAGCTGGAAATACTTTGGATAAGTGCGAACATCGTGCGTACCTCCAAGTAAGCGCAAATGTGATCGGCATTCAGGACATAAAACTCCAAGTTCCAAAATTTGCTTTGTTTCGAAATGATCAACTTGTCTCTAAAGGCAGAAACTTGCTCCTACTGCCACCTTAGAAGCTATTCAGAACAAAAAATGGCATATCAGGTGCAGTAGGTGCGTGAAGAATAAATTAGGCATTCAATTACCTACAACTTACGTTGACGGCTGTGAAGATTTAGATACTTATTCCGAGTTCTATGCTGCACTTTAAAATGAAATGAAATGTTAACGAAACAGGAATCGCATTAATTAGAATGGATTCCATAACACATTCGTTTTAGTGCTTAACAACGCTCTTCTAATTTTACAATAACCTGAAAGTTATACACCTCTTTCCCAAATTCTCACCCTCGATCCAATTTTTAAGTGAATTAGTTAGTATTTCAATTGTCCCTTTCTTCTCTGTTTATTCTTCCCTTTAATTATCACACCAATCATTTCATGGAGAGACGAAATCGCTGGTTGGAGAGCTTTAATGAGCACAGATAGTTATGCGGAATCGAGAGATTTTAACCATGCGGAGGGAGAGAGAGAGAGCGGTATAAAGTGCAGAAGTCGATGGCTAAGGCTTGACCCATTGTGGCAATGATGCTCTCACTGCAATGTGGAAATTTAGTCAGGAGAGAAAGACTATTTGTCCTCCCCACTAGCTTCTTGCTAAAGCAGATCTTAACTAATACGAGATTTAGTCGAACCTCTACAGACTTATTATTATAAATACAAATAATACGAAAAGGTTTGAGTTGAAACGTATTCTTTGCTGAACAACTATACTTCAGCATTCTTTCTCACATCCTCCTGGTGTAGGTCAATTGTTAATTAACTTAACGTAAAAGTGGACAAGAAGCTTATGACGGTGGAAGCATGATTTCATTGACTTATAGTAATTTAGTTTACAAAATACTCAGCAGCAAGTTTTTCCTGTGTTGGAAGTACAGTGGACGGTAGAATTTATTATATGTATATTGATAACAAACAAGATTGACAATATCGTGGATCGTCTTATCTCCCATAAAGCCACCTAAGCATCCCGTTGGTATCACTATAAGACGCCATTTTTAAAAGGATATGAATTGATTAAAGAAAGAGCATTCGAGAAGTCCTTCCACGAAGAACTCACATAACATTATCTTTCTTATATGATCATTGGAACTGACAATTTAAATCGTGACTTCCAACTTAGCACATTTACCCCATTACATTTTAAAAGCAAAAGACTAAAATAAGGACACTGGAAGCATTTTTTATTGGCACTTGCGTTCGTCAACTTCTTACACACAATGCACCCATGTTGGACGAATTGCCTTAGCTTGTAACAACTTAGACAGTGCGTTCAAAAGGTTCAGAAGATCCTTGAGAGAACACGCCTTAATGAGATAAAAACTTTATGAATTGTGATATTGGTAGCAATGCATATATATATATATATATGAAATATGAAAGGATTCAAGTAGCTGTGTCTCAGTGAAAGTACTTCATGTTCACCGACATTGAGCATTGGATGCACAAAGTTCGAAGAGTGTTTGATTAAATGGAGATACTGTCCATTGCCTCTTCATTTGTTTGTCCTCTTAACCAAGATCACCCTCGTTGTTTTATTTTTTTGACAATAAGTGGAAGAGGAAGGTTCCGAACAAACATTCAATGCTTTTCTTGCCTGTCGATGCGTGAAAGCTTCCTGAAACTAATGAAGAAATCAAAATTGTGATTCATTCAAACATGAATTCGAACTTCGCTCGACTCCTGCCCAAAATTATTAATCTTAGAACTTTACAATGTTTAGGTTAAATAGCATTGCACGAAATCACTTAGTTAATATATCGTCATCATTCAAAATTAGTGATTTCTTGAGAGGGCTCAAATTGCATGGTGGAAACCTGCCGTTAACAGTATGAGCTATTGTTCGCCTACTTTTTAGAACGTTAGAACCGTGTATCGCACCCGATCGATCCGTTCAAACTTTTTTACATTTCATCAAAAATCTATATTGGGCAGTATGGTGTACGCGATAGACTTGCCTCCACGCAGTGCACCCTGGGCAGCGTATACTCATACAACAAAAAGTCTATTAGCCGGTAGTTGACTTCTGACTTCAAACTACCATGACCCCACTGTATGTCACATTCGACCCCTTTCCCAGTACTCACCTTACCTTTTCTCTGCCTTTGTGTCTGTCTCTTTTATATCTTTGAAACACCTATCTATTCCCCCTCACCCCTCTCTCGACTTTTTACTTTGATGCTCCTCCCCCTTGTGAAGCCCGAAGTTAACTTAAGGGCCATTGAAAGCAATCAAAAAGTTAGTAGTTATTTTATCAGAAAGAAATAACTCTGTCCGAGGCAAGAAGTAAATGTTGCAGACTTTAGCATTGTTTTCCCGAATTCACCTCAGACCTTAGACGCCTCATGCTTTAAGACCCTAAACAAAGTTTCCGATCAAAAGTGGTGTTAGTGATAAGTAGGTAATAGCAAACTTTGCTAACAATATCACTCCACCAACCAATCTTTGTATCTATAAATTAAAACTATATGTATGGTTTAAACCTTTTCTGCTAACAAGGATTGCTCATTACACGCCCCCCTTTATTTGAAACTATCCTTTTCTGCTTTCCTCTGTTATTTGCTACAAGAATATAGATATTTGGAAGTCTTGCCTTGCCGTTGCGATCTATTATCCCGCCAATCATTTGGCAAGGCCAAATGTGATTGACCTTGAAAGGTAAAGCCGAATGGAGGCAAGTTGAGATGCTTAGTTAAAAATTAGCAAAATGATGGGTTTTCGAAAGAGAAAAACACCAAATAACTGTTACAGTCTTAAAAACTATATGTCAATCATCCACCCCCCCCCCCCCCCCCCCACCACCACAAAAATTATTGACAATATTGAGGGGTTGGCAAACAGACGATTATCTTACTTAGAACACTTCGACTTTAAACATAATTTTAAGGAATGAGGAGTTCATTTAAGGCTGGCGATTAAAATTAAAAAAGGGAATGCAATTTCTGATGGTGATTCAGATAGGGCCAATGTTTGACCGTTTGGTCACTGAACTCTACGAGAAGATAGTTAGTTGTATGTGATGTCGCAACTTAATAACACCCACTGAGCAGTCACATAGGTGAAGCTTCTGCTAAAGGTTCAATTAGTGGGGAGGGGGGGGGGGGTTTCAACAATTTCTAAGAAATAAGCATATCACTTACATTTTATAATTTCTTATACCTGAAGTACTTGATGTATATAACAAGACGCCTTAGCGAAAGAGGTGTTAAGTATCGTGTAAAATTTGGGTGAAATAAACAATAACGCAAGACAATATTTATTTATTTCACATGGCAGGCGTTTTGATAGATATCATTAGCCATTTAGCTGACTTCGGGCTTCACAGAGGGGAGGTTCATCAAAGTAGCAGAAAGTCGAGGGGTGGGGAACAGAAGAGCGAATCACAGATGTAAAAGAGGCAGACAGACACAAAGGTAGAGAAAAAGGTAAGGTGAGTATTGTGGGGGGGGGTCCTGGTTGTTTGAAGTCAGAAGTCAAATGCCGGTTAATATACTTTTTTGCCATATGAGTATACGTTGCCAAGGGTTACCACGTGGAGGTAAGTCTATCGAGCACCCCATAACGCAAGACAATGACAAGTACAAATACGATAAATATTCAAGTAATATTTAATTCTTCAAGCACAAGAAGCAACACATGCGATATAGTGCTTCGTAAAGAAGACAAAAATACCACACAATGATATGAATCTGTCTATTTTACTGTTTATTAGTTTTATGCTGCAAATAAAGATAACCTTTTTTAATGTCACTTTTACAACCCCCAACCTTCGCCATTGGAGATTTCAGCTAATATTTGACTAGCCTATGCTCATAGGTGCATTCGCACAGGTTTATAATTTTTTCTCAAGAAAAAAATATAATGAAAATTATGTATTTAGTGCAAGTTGCATGATTTAGTCGACACATTTGTCTGAGGCAACCCCAAATAAGAAAATGTATCAAAAGGTTGAGTCGGGGATACGGATTAGAGGGGAGGACAAATCCTCTGATGAAAATATATTGGAACGTAAGGGAAAGTAACTTAAAGGCCCTATTTTTTAAATCACCATTTTCTAACAAATCAGATTTGCAATTGATGACGCATTGGAGATGTTGATAGATATTTCATTTTAGAGCACTGAGTCAAAGTTTTTCCCATTATAAAGAAGCATTTCAAAAATCGCTTAAATTTTTTGGATATCAGAAGAAAGCATAGGTTTTTGGGCATCGAACAAGCTTATTGGTGACCACGTTTCAATCTATCTCTATTCGTTTGGGCAGAAGAACAGCAAATCACTAAAAAAATTGTATTGGCACCTAGCAAAAGAAGGCATCCAAGACTTAGTTTAATTGCTCCTCACTGTGTTTTCAAATGAGTCATTGTGTTGATTTGAGTTGCCTCTTTGGTTATACTATCGATCGCACGTATGAATGTGAATCTCACCGCTCACCTAGTACAGCCAATGAGAGCATAATCGTCAATTGTATTGGTCAGTCAGCTGCACTCAGAAATGAAACCTTTTTTTGTTCTTCACTATAATTTTTCTCCTGTCATCACTATCTTACAGCAGTCATGGATGGCAGTGGAGCTGGAAGTAACATTGAATCAAAGGATGACTTCATTAAGAGCAATTTCACTTACAAGGAATGCCAACTATTCATTCCAATCGAAACAGAAGACGGTTCAACCTTGTAGGCATCACAATTTCCATTACTTGCATTGTTTAGCAAATGTGGTTGTGGAGAAATGGAATTTCATCATTTTGATGAAGAAACTGATTATTTTTCCGAGGAATGGATGCCCTATTTGATCGCCTCAATGGGCCCCACAAACGCTTATGGCGTAGTAGATTTCTACACCGGGATTCAAAATTTGCATAAATCCTCAGAGGTGAGGTCTGATTTCAGTGTCTTATTAATTATTCTAGTACGTTCGAGTATCGGATGACGACGATCCAAGAAAGGTCATTGAGCTAATGCTCAAGCATTGGAAGCTTCTTGAAGATGAAGCACCCTTGCTTTGCATCTCCGTCCTTGGGGGTTTGGATTCCGCAATTTTTGATAGCAAGAAGAGAGACGTGTTTTGTGAGGGCTTGATAAATATTGTTAGTGCCACCAACGCATGGATAACCACATTCGGTTTGAACTGTGGGGTGGCTAGAGTTGTCAGCGAGGCTATATCCCTTGCTGAAACTTATTTCATCAAGGAGAATGGGGAGTCTCCAAAAATCACTTGCATTGGTGTGACTCCATGGGGTGATGTTAGGAGTCATTACAATCTCGTAAAATCTGTCGTAAGTTCGCTCACTATTACCGCCCTCTCATAGTCTATTTCAGTACTCCAAACCAAACGCTCATATCACATACGGTGTGAGTAATGTTGTGATTCCGAACGAGGCTATTTCTCTCAATAAAAATCACACTCACTACATTCTGGTGGACAATGGAATGAGAAATAACTACCAACGTTCAAATATCTTCCAATACCGTGATAAGATAGACCAATTAATAGCGACACCACAAACAGGTTATTAGTTTTTTGGTATTTAAATTATTTCTCTTATCTTAGGTGGAGGGTGTGGAGTGCCAGTTGTAACACTGGTTCTAGGAGGGGGATTTGATGTTATCGAAAATGTTGCTTATCGTGCGTCACAAGGGATGCCTATCATTATCTGTGGGTCTACAGGCGGAGCAGCCGAAATTCTCCAGCGAATCTGTCAATACAAGGCAAATAAAAGGTCTGTGAGTTATAATATTCACCGATCACCTTCTTAGGTCTCGAGGTCTTTCTGCTACGCAAATTAATGAGATGAGGGAGATGTTAGAGCAGCTTTTGGAGAGCTCCCAAGAAGGTCCCAATCCTGACTGGACGGTGGAGAAAGGCATTGAATTGCTTCAAAATATCGCCGCGAATGAGCGTTTCCTTAGCTACTTCGCGCTTGGAGTTGAGTCGAGAGTTGAAAGTCTTGACAAGGCATTCCTTAAAGCCATTATTAAATGCTCTGCAATGAATCCTGTGGACCAATGTAACATCGCTCTCAAATTTGGTTGTGTTGATATGATCAAGCAACAGCTTATAGAGAACCCAAAACTTCGGAGTGCTCTCGATGGTGGTAAGTTAATTGCCTCTTTTTTGTTTTAAAATTTATTAATTTGCAAAATATGTTTTCAGCACATAGTGTTCACTGGTAAGACCATGTCATCCTATGAGGCACCACTATTGAGGTCAGGCAGTTAGCAGATGAAAACATAGAGGAGAAATAATGAACTAAAACAAAAGGTTCCCAGGATGAATTGTCTGCACAATTATAAGTAAATACCTACTGGTACTTTTTGTGCGTGAATTAATTTCTTAATGAATTAATAGTTCGGCTCCAATAAGCCAAACTGCATCCAAACGCACTCATGCGTGTCTCACAAACAGACTGAAGCAGATATAATGAATTTTGGTGGTGTGTCAGGCGAGAGATATAGACACTTATTGAGCATGTTTCAAACGGGAATAACGCCTTCTGTTACCAGTCTAGTACCAATGTAGATCATTTTGAAAGAGGACCATATGGTCCTAAGAGCGTTAAAAAGTTAAATTGAGAGTATTTATGAAGATTATATTGGAAGTAGGTTAAATTAATTATCTCATATATAATAAAATGAGTTGGAGACTATATCATTAAGATGTATGATTGCCCTCTTAATACCATGGTCACCAAGTCCTAGTAAATGTCAACCTTTTCTCACCACTTAAACAATTTTAACAGTCAAATAAAGACGAAATTTGTGCAGTTTTTTTGGTGATAGGGTCGATGCCATTAGCTGGGACACATTCAATCCGACTTCCATAACTCGGAAAGTTTTGTAGAATATCAGCACCTACCATGCTCTCATTGGCTTTGACAAGGTTGCTTATAATTGGAGTGCTATAAGCGTCGATTAGCTGAGTGTGTTATCTCTCAATGTTCCCACCGAATTAAAATTTCTTCAAAGAATTAATGCAGGAATAGAAATTGATGCTTATTTTAATTTGAATTGGCCAAATACGAGTAAAGACATTCTCGAATGATGCCGTGGTTTCATTTGGAACTTTTCATATCCAAGAATGGCAGTTTTATATTTACTCTAGTCGTAAAATGTTCTCTAATAAAACAAAGTATCGTAACAATTTTTACCTTTGGAAATCATGTCATTACTTCAGGACATCTGGATTCAAACTGGTTTTTGAACTCTGCCAAAAAATTTTCCATATTTATTAGTAATGAGACGAAAATAGTGGTCATGATAGTTGAGAAAGCTTCGATCTTCATGGAGTCGTTCGTGCTCAATTTTAATGACTTCACAACAAATGAGTTTGACTGACAACTAGACCAATTGTTAGTAGTGTTGATACAAATGCATTTTTTGCTATTTTATTATTAGTACTCCCTGTAAGAAGTTTTATCTAGGTGTGTTATTGAAACTACAAAAAACAGAATCTATTTTTACAATATCTTATATCCATTTAGGGCAAATTAATGAGCTGGTAACAGCAGCCTTGCTGGAAAATCAATGCGAATTCATAGAGGTGATGATTGAACAGGAAGTGGTCGAAATACCCACTTACCTTAAAATGAGCACCCTAAACACACTTTACAACCATATCGATGATCCTACAATTCTTGGACGCTCTTTTGAAATGTATGGCATTCAAAAAGCCCCCACAGCATCCAATGCAGTCAGGAAAGCTAAAATGACTACAGCTGCAGATACTAGATCATCTTCGTCGAGTACAGAAGGCAAATCCATGACCATTCCAGACATGCTTAAACAAAAGAAACAAAAGATTTACCAAGCTGAGTGGACCAACCTTCGTAAAGTCAAAAAACTCCTGAGGCTAATGCTGGGAAATTTTGAGAGTGAAAATTACGCTGAAATTACTGTAAGTTCATCGATTCCACTGACGTGTTTAAGTCGCCTTTACGATGGTTCCACATAAGGTTACCTTAATGTGTGTTCGTTCTTTTAGCCTGCAAACAGCAAAACGATGTTTCCTCAGCCCATGCAGGTAGGTCGTTGAAGATTTTGATAATTATTTTCCGATTTAAGCAAAAGTAAATGCGATTACTTTTTTCGTGGCTTTTGAAAAAAGGAACTTTTCATTTGGGCAATATTGAACAATCGTCATGAGATGGCGTTAATATTCTGGCGAAATGCAAACGAATCATTGCCACTGAGCATAATTGCTTGCAATATTTATCAAAAGATGATATCCACCCTACCAGGTTATGATACGGAAGGCCGACGTGCTCTAGCCGGCCAAAAAGACTATTTTGAACAATCCGCTAAAACAATGATTGAACTTTGTTATGAAAAATCACAAGTGAGTTGTTGTGTTGCGCTTTGATTGGTCGGTTTGTTGCCATCGTGCAAATAACTTTGCTATTTGGCTCGGCATGTCTTGGCGGTTCTATAATTAACCCATATATAAAGTAGCATATATTCAGTAATACTAACATTTCTGTAGCCAGCACACATTTTACCCATCTTCTAAAATAGAGATAATGGTAAGTAAATTTCGACACAGTTATTACTTCGCACTATTATAAAAAATCTATTTTTCTAAATTAGTAATAGAATTAGTCATCTGACGAAGGTGTCGTCGATACATTGAGAATATCGATTTTTATATGACGTAAAACTTGAAATTTTATTCATTTATATTCCATTTATCTTCCTAAAATACTCCCAATCAATTTTAGGCGACATGTTATCAAGTAAAAAGCGTTTTTCCGCTTTTCGGTGGTGAGATCGTAAATTTTTTTGGATTTTATGACACAAATTGGACCCTGAATATCCTATACTCAATGCCATGGTGGTACTCTCTTACAATCCACTTTCTTAAAACCCTAAAGAAACAATTTTCAGTATCTACTTAGTCATTGGCAAAGTCGATTGTTGTAAAAGAGGTGAATATCAATGACTAAAATTTAAGACAGTTCATGCAGAAAATTTTTTTAAAATAACCTTAACATAATAGCTGCACATTATTTAAACTCATGTTTGAACCTTCTATACAGGTCTGAACAGCTTATTCACAGTTAGAGGGTTCATGTTTAAAATTTGTAATTAAGAGAATACAGAATTGTGTAGTAAAGTTTTCAGTGGGAGTATGTTTTAAATAAATGCATGAATTAGCATCCAGTCAACAAGGTTTTTTTGTAAAAATAATTAATAAAGCAGATTTAATTTTAAAAATTCACTGCGATAAAATGGCAAGTCTTGATAGAAATTCAAATATATCGATTACAGCGATGCATACACTGGTCATAGTGATCCTATTGGTTGAAGCTCCCTGAAACAAAACTGGACTTATTAGAAGAATGGAGAAATTGTTGAACGATAATGAAGATGAAGATAGCAGATACTGAGTTATCGGAAAATAATAAACTCAAAATTTAACTTCTTGAATATGTCCAATGTTCTGATCGATGTTTCAACAAACATTTCATCACAATTCCCCATATTGAATGATAATGTCATGAGCAAAGTTTGGGCCAGGGTATTGAAGGTTGAAAGGTGGGAATTGGGGATGGGGTACGGTGGACCACGATAAATAAGCTAATAAGTAACTTAGAAGCAATTGGCATGTCCTTGAGCTGTCTGTCCGTGCCATGGTATTCACTTGCGTGTATACTCTTCTGCATGTATTAGGAAAATTTTAACATCAGGTTTGTTCAAGGCATAAATTTCTAAAGCTATGACTGTTAACTCTTTTAGTGGAAATCTCTATATCTTCTTGTTCGACCATTTACAACCTGGGGTGAGCTCCATTGCATTCCACTAGCTCTGAATGCCGATTGTCAAGACTTTGTCTCCTCAAATGCCTGCCAGCACGTCATTCAACTTGACTGGCAATCTGGAATTGAAGCAAATTCTGTCTCTGTAGTCCTCGCCTACCTCTTTCCGCCATTAATATTCACAAATCTAGTGAAGTTCTCTAAAAGTCGAATTATACTTCCCGATTCGAGTGATCCTGAAATTTATAAGCGTTTGAAAGAAAGTATTGCAAGACCTGGTGCGGACGATACTCTGTCTATGGAGAAAATTTCTAGTGCACAGAAAATTCACGACTTCTATAATACACCGCGAACGAAATTCTGTGTTAATACGGTAAAATAAATGCTACTTGCGTATTTTAAGTAACCCTTTGAGTCACTAATCAAATGATTTTTAGACGTTCTACGCAATCTTCCTGATATTCTTCTCATATACCATACTCTTTGGAATGGAGCCAGGGCATATTTCAATCTTAGAGATTGTGCTAATGGTATATCTTGCATGTTTCTCAGTGGAAACAATTCGAAGTGTAAGTTGATTTTGAACTCATATGTTCCAATTTGTTAAGCTTCTCATTGTAACAGTAGGACAAGAATCGTCAAGTTCATCTTTAAGGAAATGGTTACACAATAACAGATGGCATGGCTATGATTTAGCTCTGATATTACCAACAATATTGACCATGTGCTTACGCATTGGCTTGAATGAAACCTACCTTATTGCCAAATCATGCTACTCAGTTCTATGTAAGTAGCATTGATATCGCGAGTCCTAACATTTGAATATCTGGTATATCTTTCGTTAAATTTCAGTGATATTTTACTTCATGCGGATCTTTCAAATGTATGCTGTGAATAGGAGGCTAGGTCCTCAGGCTGTGATGATTTTCAGAATGCTGATTGAACTGGGCATTTTCATCCTCGTGTTGATAGTATTCCTGCTTCCTTATGGTGTTGCATCTCAGGCCATGTTGTATCCCAATCTTACAAGTTTTAAGCCTTCAATTCTTAAAGACATCTTCTACTACCCCTACTATCGACTTTATGGAGAACTGAACTTGGAGCAAGCAGAAGGTATCCCAATGTCTTGTAATACTAAAACCTACTCCCCTTTTTTTCCTGATTAACAAATAACACCATTAACTCTGCAAATCGTCGTAGGAGAAAATGAAGCTTGTAAGGGTAAAGACGCGGATGGAAACAATTGTCCTGTTGAAAATCCAATTGTTCCTCTACTTCTTGCTGCCTACATGCTCATTGTTGTTGTTCTCCTGGTAAATCTTCTGATCGCCATCTTCAGGTACGTGAAATGAGAATAAAGAGAAACGAAAGAGTTGATTTAGAGTCGATTGATAGAACTGTGATTCATGAGCTTATAGCTCTTGAAATTGAACGAATTATCTCGTTTTGGTGGCATTAATCAAGTAAATCGTAAGCTATCGTCTTTGCACGTACAACGCTTGGGGTGCATAAGTTCTATTGTAATTTAAAATTATGTAACTAGTTGGACTTTGAGAGGTAACTTTATAACCATGGTGTGATTTGGAAGCACTTACTCCTTATTGTGCAATCCGCTAAAGCGTATTTTGAACTATTTATTTCAGTAACGTATTCTCGGACATTCAAGAAAAATCACTGCTGTTCTGGAAATCGACAAAGTATTACCTCCTCCGGGAATACAAGGACGCCCCTATTCTACCACCACCTTTCAGTTTGTTGCAAGCCTTCTTCGAGGCTCTGACCTGTTGCCGCTACAAGTTTTCCTCAAAATCGGGGTCGAAGAAAGGTTGGTTTGTTTTATATTAATTTTTGAAGAAAATGGAATAAACAGATGACTCGAGGTCTTTTAACGAAACTAAGCCAATTAAATACCATTGTAGTGTCATTTATTTTTATTTATATCAAATGACAGGCTCTATGATGGTTATCATTAGCCCTTTAGTTGACTTCAGGCTTCATAGAGGGCGAAATAAATCGAAAGGGGGCGGGGTGAACAGAAGAGTGTTTTAAAGATGTAAAAGAGACAGACACAGAGGTAGAAAAAAGGTGAGGTGAGTACTGTGGAAGTAGTCGAATACCAAATTCAATGGGGGTGATGGTAGTTTGAAGTCAGAAGTCAACTGCGGGTTAATAGATTTTTTGCCGTATGAGTATACGTTGCCCAGGGTGCACCACGTGGAGGTAAGTCTATCGCACACCCCACATTGTAGTATCATACAAAAGTAAAAAATGCATCATTTTGACTTTTTTCCCCACTAATTAAAACAATGCAGACGATCCCATCGAAAATTCCTTCCCCGTTCTCAGAACTCATGATTTTGACTTCTAAGTGAGTTGTAAAAGAGAGGAGAATTCGATGCTACTTGTCAATTTTTTAATGCAATAATTAATAATCGACTCAATGTTTGAGTAGTGCATTGAGATTATGGAACGATGCCGAGATTTGTTGCCCTTGCCCTAAACAGTCTCTACCATTCTTTACAGCCGGGTCTATTTATTGTAAGGTTATTTCTAGAATTGATCGATGCAAACACTTGTCATCTCACACATTCGTGATGAGTTATTGCCACTTGGTACTTACAAGGATCTTCTTACACTGGCTGACCCTTGACATTAGCTTGGCGTCTAGGCAGCCATCAGCTCACGCACACCAGTTCACTTTTGGCAAGTGAGGCAACTTAATCTAATGTTTTGAGACAACTGGTCTTCATCTTAATAATTTTGCGAAAAAAATTCCTTCGTGAGATCAATATTACTACTACTTTTTTGACATTCCAATTTAGCCTGAATGCACACAATCCTAATAATTGATTTTTACGACGCTTAGTGAACGCATCACAAAGATGCGGAAGATTAATCAAAACTTTAGCCTTTAAAAAGAATCCCTGATTTCCAAACAGTGGATCAATATAGGTGACAGAACTCGTAACAGCAATCCAGCAAATGAGAAGCTGGAGGAAGATTCTATTTAAAATTAAGACATAAACGAACACTTGAGACAACTTGCACGAGGGTAAAACAGTGACTCTAGTTTCTGGTTTTAATATTCTTCGTGTAGTCAGGGAGTTAGGTCGAACGGACTCGAATGAGTCAAATAACGAAGCTGTTACGACAGAAAATAGTGCCAACAAGCTGCATCATGGTCTATTTTGTTCATTTTGAGTTCGAGAAACGAAAGATGATTTGTCACTCTCGTTTTGGCAAATATATATATACCTGCTTACATACTCATTTTGTTGATGGTTATCGAATTCCACTGAGCAATTGCGTATTTTTAATTCAGTTAAAAAGACTAAAGACATTGAGGAGGAAGCTGAAGGAGGCATGAACATGCTAACGTATGGAGATGACTCCGACGATGAAGATGAGGAACAAATTGATCCATATAAGGAGGAGTTGGACAATTCCGTCCTTCAAATGCAGGTGTGGGCCGTTCGCAAAATTTTGAAACAAGAGAAGCACAATGAAATTAGCCAAATAGCAAATGTTTACAATATGTAAGTGCCTTATATGTTGATGTGTATACTCTTCATGACATCTTCAATGAAACTTGAAACATAAATTGTTGAAATTAGTATCAAAATTTTAAAAGGAAGCTGATTTTTAATATTTCGTCGCATCTGAACGATGATAATTGTCTTTACCCCACTTACACCAGTTTATTGACTGTTAGGTGTTTAAACTCATGACTCGAAATGATATCTTGCTACTGCTGTTCCCAATTCATCACTCTTCATATGTGATTTCCTACAACCCAAAGAGGGACATTCTATAGATACGATAGAAGGTGAAGATTTTGCTTAAAGAATTCTAAGGGTCCTTAGTGAAAGCCGTACCAATGGGTAAATAAAAGGTGCATCCGCCAGCAAACAGGTTCCCATTATTATAATTGTTATACATGGCATAGACGAAAAACATTTGACAGGTTTTTATCAGTAGCCGACGCTACCCAAATAAGTCTAGCTCAAACCTCAAAAATCTTCTTGCTAAAACAAGGTAGGATGCTTCGGGTAAGATCAAGAAAACAGTGCGCGTGAAGTGAACAGCATGTATTTTAGCTTATGGACCGTTAGCACATAGCTTGATCTTTAAAATGCAATTAGTACCACGCTAAGTTGCAGGGACTACTGATTGCTGATTGGCTTATGGATTGATCGCTGATTGGCTGAGAGGTCTGCGCTTGCTCCCGACTCAGCCAGTAGCACAGCCACACCTTCGAGACTGTTCGAGTGCGCATGAGTTTTTTTGTCAGCCACGAATCCCATGAAGGTATCAGAGTAAATGGAATAAAGGTCGAATTTATCGAGATATGAAGAACGGAAGTCGAGTTCGGCAATACAATGTATGAATTAAGGTGGATTTATTAGATTTCATTCCTGAAGAATGGACGTGCCGCTGATTTTAAAATCGAGGGAAAAGAAGATTCAAAATTTGGTCCGCCCTCCCAGCTTGTGTTCTAATTCTACTGATGATAGTTCTGTTTATTATATTCTGGCGTTGTTTACTAGTTGATTCAGTTCCTCGAATGGCCATGACAACTCAATTTTCTTTGCATTATGGCTGAAACTGGCAAATCACTACTAAATTTAACAAAATGTTAAAGCTGCTTATTCATCTAAACATAATGTACCTTTGATGCAGTAAAGTTGAGTATGTATACAAGGGGATAAATTACTTTTACTATGAATATTATCACTTAACACATGCACTTCTGCTTAACAAAATTTCTTCCTTATTTATAGAGTTGAAGAAATTCAAGATAGAATAGAAAGTAATGACAATTCTTCAGAAAGTGGTAAGTTCAATCATTATCTTGAAGATCATATTTCACAAACGTGTTTGGCTGCTTAAAATGAATAACCATGATTAGCGAGCCTTGAATTTGTCAATCTTTCCTCTCACCAAGTTGAAATGTCAATGTTAACGAAACTCTTTCTTGTATTGTAGAAGGCAATGAATCAATCAAGTTGGCGAAGTTTTCAGTGAGTTCATTAATCGATACTCTCTCATATTAGTGCAAAACTTGTTAATTTTATTATCTAATTTCCTTTTTCTTCCTATTTAGCGTGGGGATTCTAGCGCCAGCTTAAGTGCTTTGGGTAGAAAGGTGCGTGATTTGGAAGAACGAATCCACGATGAATTCAAAAAGCAAGAGATGTTGCTTAGGAATTTAGTCACGCCAAGGGTCTAGAGTTTTGAAAACTCGATTTCTAAAACAAACGAGTACTGATTCAACAATCTGTGTGACATTTTTTGCAAATAAATAATTGGTTTCTTTCGAAGTGTTCCTTATAAAACATGATTCTGCCTTTGGTATTTCCCTATCAGTAATTTTCAGACGAATTTTGCAGAAAGTATGTATCTCAGTTATTTGAAATTTTAATTGCTTAGCTGTTTTAATCCTATTGATCCAATACATAGGGGGGGGGGGGGGGGGTCGATTTAAACTTCCATCATCCAGGATCTTCGTGAGGATCGTGTCGTGTATTGGAGCCTTTCTTTTAAATTTAAAAAAAAAACAATTCATTGAGGAATTCGAACAGAGCTGACCTTTCAATCTAAGTGAGTATATGTTATCATTTTTACGATTTCATATTTCGTCATGTTGAAATTCATTTGATGATGAAAAGAGCCTACACTCTAATTGAGACGATTTAATTATTTGAGACGGTGTGTGTGATAGACTTACCTCCACGTGCTACACCCTGGGCAAGGTATTCTCATACGGCGAAAAGTCTATTAACCGGCAGTTGACTTCTGACTTCAAACTGCCATCACCCCCACTGTATGTCATATTCGACTACTTCAATAGTACTCATCTCACTGTATGTCATATTCGACTACTTCAATAGTACTCATCTTACCTTTTCTCTTTACATTTGTGAATCATTCTTCTTTCTCCCTCTCGAATTTTTCTCACTATGGTATTCGTCCCTCCCCTTCTGTGAAGGCCGAAGTCAGCTAAAGGGCTAATGATAACTATCATAGAGCCCGCCATTTGAAATAAATATATTATTTGAGACAGGCTAGCAAGTCATTCTAATGCACTAATGTGGTAATTTGCGATGTTTATTTTATAAATGACAACTCTACTGAGAGTCACTATAAAAAAACATGGATATAATTAAAAGAGCAAGTAATCCTGTTTCTTTGGCACCTAATAACCTTGTTACAGGAAAACGAATGCAATGACTTGGCCTGGCGTGGCATGGCGTGGCGTGGCGCGGTGTAGCTTAGTGACCGTTGTGCAAATCTAAAGTGGAAAATCTATTAGCCATATGAATTGCTCATCTTCCGACTGGCACACAGTCAGCACAGTGAAGGAATTCAAATTTACTGTATTATCGGTTAAAGAGTACGTATTCATCATGTTGAAAAGCCGACCAATTACCAAGACACGCTGTGAACGAGTCTCTTTATTACGCTAATAAGGGAGAAATTCTGTCGGCCAGATAGAAATCTACAAAGTTCTGCAGCCTAACCGTCATATCAAAGATGTCTTGAAATCCTCCCGCCTAATTTACCCTAAGATTGAGGAAGGGGAGAATGAACGAATGTGGCATATTAGATTAGAACAAAAAGAGGAAGCGTTTAAGAGAATTTTTTCATAAGCAACAGGACATAACGATACAAGGGGAGAATTTGTTCACCTTACCAAACTGTCCAATATAAGAAAGCTTAAGGAATACCATTGAAGGCGCTAATGGCATGACTCCATTTAACTAATTCGCTAACCTGTTTTCAAATAAATTAATTCTATTGAATTGCTATAGAGATGAAAAAGTATTATTTACATGAGTTGAGATGTTAATTAAAATTGACTGTAAAGGGGAAAAAATCCTAAAACATTTTGAAAACTCCTTTTTTGAAACTCGAACATTCAGCGGATGGCTGCACTAATAGGTTTTGACTTATGACCAGTGACTCCAGTGGCAAGATCCCTTCAACAATATATATACAGGAAACAGACGCACAGTGTAGAATACGTTTAGTTGGGATGTTGATTTTCACCGAATTTAGTCATTAAAATACCATAAATGATAGGTTAGAGAATGTGGAGTGTGCGATAGACTTTCCTCCACGTGGTGAACTCTGGGCAACGTATACTCATATGGCAAAAAGGTCTATTAACCGACACTTGACTTCTCACTTAAAACTACCTTGACCCGACTGTATGTCATATTCGACTACTTCCACAGTACTCACCTCATTGTATGTCATATTCGACTACTTTCACAGTACTCACCTCAACCGTATGTCATATTCGACCCCTTCCACAGTACTCATCTTACCTCGACTATTTGTCATATTTGACCCCTTTCACAGTACTCATCTTACCTTGTCATATTCGACTACTTCCACAGTACTCACCTCACCTTTTGTCTACCTTCGTGTCTGTATCTTTTACATCTTTGAAACACTCTTCTGTTCCCCCAACCAACTCGACTTTTTCACTTTGATGTCTCTTCCCCTCTGTGAAGCATGAAGTCAACTAAAGGGCTAATGATGGCTATCAAAACGCCTGCCATTTGATATAAATAAATGTTAAAGAATGTAAGAACTATTGATTCTCGCCTGGCTGGGTGGTCTCTGAGTCCACAGCCGCACTTGGTTCCTACGCGACAGATACGCAAACAATATTACTAACTAATAAGCAACAAACAACATATTGGGTGAGCAACTAAGTCATTGCCGTTTTTGTTGACGGATTCACTCTATACTTTCTATTCTTTTGTTAACGTGGTCAGAGCATCTAACCTATATTTTTTACTTACTGTATGAGCTTCTAGGTTAATTAGTAAACAATTTTTTTTGTTTAGTTCTTTAGTTTTGTTTTTATCCCAATTTAAAAATGAAAGAAGGGGACGTGCACTTCCGACACATTTTATTGTATTTCTTCCGAAAAGGCAAGAACGCATCGCAAACACAAAAGAAGTTATGTGCCGTATATGGAGATGAAGCCTTAAAAGAAAGGCAGTGTCGAAATTGGTTTGAAAGATTTCGTTCCGGTGATTTTTCACTGAAAAATTCACAACGATCTGGCCGCCCAGTCGAAGTGGATGAAACCCATATCAAGGCCATTGTCGATTCAAATTGTCACAGCACAACACGAGATATTGCAGAGAAGCTCAATGTGTCGCATACATGCATTGGAAAAAAATTAAAAAACCTTGGTTATGTCAAGAAACTTGATTTATGGATCCCTCACCAGTTAAAGGAAATTCATTTGATGCAACGGATTAGCATCTATGATTCGCCGCTACTGAAACGCAATGAGAATGATCCATTTCTGAAGAACCTAGTTACTGGCGACGAAAAGTGGATAGTTTATAACAATGTTACTCGCAAGAGGTCATAGGTGAAGCAAGATCAACCAGCCCAAACAGTATCAAAAGCAGAGATTCACCAAAAAAAGATTATGCTGTCAGTCTGGTGGGATCACAAAGGAATTTTGTATTTTGAACTCATACCGCAGAACCAAACGATAAATTCAAATGTGTATGTTGAACAACTCGAAAAACTGAAGGATGCAATTGAAGATAAGCGGCCGCCGGCATTATCAAATCGGAAGGGTGTTGTTTTCCATCATGATAACGCAAGGCCCCACACATCTTTGGTTACTCGGCAAAAATTATTGGAACTGGGTTGGGATGTTTTGTCACACCCACCATATAGCACTGACCTTGCGCCTTCGGATTACCATTTGTTTCGTTCCATGCAAAACTCTTTAAATGGTAAAATTTTTAACAACGCGGATGATGTCGGATCACACCTAATTCAGTTTTTTAATAGCAAAGACCAGACATTTTACGAACGGGGAATTTTTACTCTGCCAGAACGATGGAAAAAGGTCATCGACAAGAACGGCCAATATCTAATTGAATAAAGTTATATTTTTAAACAAAAATTCCGAATTTGCCTTCTTATTTGAAATCGACAATGACTTAGTTGCCAACCTAATACAATGAAGCAGGAGTGAGCTTTAGGCCTCTCCTAAATGATAGACAATCTAGGGGTTATAAAAATGGAACCTTACTGTAAATTTTATTCCCATTCAGAATCATTGTTGTTTAACCGCTTCGATTTTATTTGCCCCTATTCATTCATTATTGCTATTATTCATTTTGGCACCTTAAATTTTGTTGTCAATTGTTTATGTCTTCAATGCATCTCCAAAGCGTTCTAGGGGGGGGGGTGGTTGGATGATGCGAGTGATGGTCGGATTAAGGAATGAGATTAAAAACTTCGTACCGCTTATTTGCGATAGTGAAACCTGAAAAAGTCACCGGTCTAATAATATATGTAGACTTTGGGTGTATAAACAGCTGAGAAAAGTTGAGCTGCATTGTCTAGGACTCAGCTCAAGAATAGCATGAAGAGTACTAAGTCTCACTACCACAAATCGAGAGTAGCATTCACAGGCTCCAATATCCATGCCTTCCAAATTAACCATTGTTGTTACACATCAAATTACATGGGAAGTGAAAATTAGGAAAGATGTGAGTCGTTTAGAAGCCATGAAAACATGATAGGTAACACTCCTTTTACCAACGTGAACAAATTTATATGAATGATAGAAGGAAAATCATCCATCGTTAGAGCAAAATGTTCATTTTAGCTCTTTTTTGTGGTGAGGAAATGGGCTTGTTTCGCGAATCATGGCCAGCGACTTGGCACAAATAGCCCATGCCTTGGATCTAAAGCCAGAATCTGCTATCTTCGTTAAGAGATCGTTATGGCCAAATTGATGATAATGGAAATGAGTTTCACATTGATTTCTACCAGATGCAAACGAAACAGTAGTAGATGAATATTCCGAAGTTGATGATTAATTAGAGAGTCGATTTAATGAATTGAAAAAAATTAGGCGCATGAAATTTTGACAGTAATAAGCTTGAGTTCAATCGATAACTCTGCTACATAGTTGAAGGTAGTACAAAATTTATAAATTTGACTGTTTTGTAGATTTGCTCTTCTAGCTCATTCTATTCCTCTGAATTTGAAGAATGTCATCATGAATGTTGGAATTTGCTACTGAATGTTGCACAGCTGTTGTGTTGAGAAGGTATTTACGCTTACCTCGTTACCTAGGCCAGTTTAACTCCACTTATAGCCCACTTATTCAAACACTCGGCTTCAATATTTTTAGAGTCGAGCTTGGGTTCTTTTCAGAATATTTGTGTATTGAATTTGAATTCCGCGATCTCTCGAACCGTAATGAACATCTGGTTTCTAATGTCAATGAACGTAGAGTGAATGAAGTTTTTGACTTGGTCTTGAAGATTGACTTAGTAAGTTGAAAGAACCTTGCCTGCGTCTCGAGAGTTCTGAAGATATGTATGGAACTGGAATTTGTGTACCTAGGTGACATTTTGAAGAGTTTCCAACAGTCTAAACATTCCTTCATGTGGTTGGAATACTGCGATCCTTTGAAATGTTTAGGGAATGAGATGGCGCGCATCGAAATTGTGCGGCCTTCCAATTCAGAGTGTGCAATGACTGATAGACTTGATATTACCATCCAATTAACCAAGTTCCCTACTGAAATGAACTTCTTTTTTTATGCAACGTATTAAGTATGGCACATCTATGATACAATAGGTAGTGTTATTGAAGACTGAGATTTTCTATCTTGTTGGGGATGACTGACACTTAACATCCCCTTGCTGGTTACCTCCAAGGGGGGTATTGACCCACCTCTCTACTATTGGTCTACAAACAGATTGTTTTCTTCTTCTTACTTAACTTCCACTTCTTACTTGCTTTCCAATGTTTTCATCATTTTCTTACATTTCCTCTCTTCCAGCGAGTTTAGTACTTATCCACAAAATATCGATGATTCTGCACTTAGTCGTTAAGCCAATATCCCACTCATAATATCTGTCCCTTGTCTCTTTTCGCTAGCCTTTGCAGATATTGTGCTGGCAGCCTTTACATATATATCGACTGAAAGATTGGTATTTGCTATTAATTTTCTTCAATTGTGCTTATTTAAAATTGTTTTTTTTTTGACAGTGGGTTAGTTCTAAGTAGTCTTTATACGAACTCATCAGGGTTAGCGTTTAGACTTTTCGCTTTCATCGGATTTACGGTGATTTTGCAATTGAAATCGAGATTATTAAATATTTTAGATTTAAATAATGGTGTTAAAATTTAATTTTAACCCAAACATTGTCTAATTTCTATCGGTTTTATCATTTATAACACTGCCAGGGTCGGTTAATACACGTTTAACGTCATCACACATTGCTTTCATTAGGGGGTCATTACAGGTTACAACATAGTTGCTCAGGTCATATTTAAATTAACTGACCTTGGTTGATTGCTTTTAGGACTATT
The DNA here is from genome assembly GCA_900617975.1 of Rodentolepis nana. Lineage (NCBI taxonomy): Eukaryota > Metazoa > Platyhelminthes > Cestoda > Cyclophyllidea > Hymenolepididae > Rodentolepis > Rodentolepis nana. The sequence goes on from UZAE01012044.1 coordinate 39,778, forward strand.
CAAGGTTGACTTCATTGAATATGGAAAGTGGTAATGACTATTGACTATTTAGCGTTCTAAAGTCGATAGTAAAGTCCAAAGGCTCAAAATGTGCCTCTCTTGAAATTAGTCTGTGAAGGTCTTCACAAGACTTGGGCTTAGCCAACACGCCTTAGTATTTACATATTAGTAGGCGCAGAACTAAGAAACGTTTTCCATGATTATTCAGCGTGGTTGCACACAGTTGGTGACTTCCACGATATAGATATAGTTGAGTTTTAAACCAACTGTAAATTCAACTTTTTCAGGACTGGCATTGGAAAACGAACAATGATTAGTCTTCAAAAGAAATGGATGTCTACATAGTAAGACATACGATCTAACTGATATTCTCTCTCTTCGTGATAATAAGATAGGTTGACAGTCGAGAAGAATCGTCCAGGCTGCTGAGATAGTTGAAGCGTCCTGGAAATGCTTTCAACTCACGCGTAAAAATAATTCATCTTTTGAACTTCCAGAGTAAATAAACTCAACGGAGGTGGGAAGTGAAAAAATGACATTTTTCCTTCAGAAATTTGGCAAAAAAATCAACTAGTATATGCCATTCGCATTTAACAGTGGAGAATTTTATGGACTTTAAAATAAAAGAAGAATAAGTAAATTCTATGAAGAACCCAATAAGATTCTGTATTACTCAAAACTTAAGGGCCTGAAATGGCACCTACACCTAATCTGTATAAGTACCGAAATAATGGGATTCAGGAAAGGCGGATTGTTGCAAATCCTTGCTTTTAAGATAATACCAACCGCTCATATTTGCATTCAAGTCAAGAATCTATTAAACAATGAATGACTAAAGAACCGAGAGGATTCAAGACTGAAATACTCTCCTGCGCGCTAAATTATCTTTCCTATTGAGGGGTGTGTGATAGACTTACCTCCACGTGAGGCATTCTGGGCAACTTATACTCATACGGCAAAAAAGTCAAATAACTGGTAGTTGACTTCTGACTTTAAACTACAATGGCCCAACTGTATGCCATATTCTACCACTTCCACAGTACTCACCTCACATTTTTTCTACCTTCGTCTTTGAAGCACTCTTCTGTTCCCCCCCCCCCTCTCGACTTTTTTTTCCACTTTGATGTTCCTTCCCCTCTGTGAAGCCTGAAGTCAACTAAAGGGCTAATGATAACTATCAAAGTGCCTGCCATAAATAAATCTTTCCTATTCAACACTCCATCGTGGACAACATAGTAAAAGACAATTTACTTCATGTCCACATTGCAATTTAAATGTGAAATTGTGTTTAGATTTAGTGAATTAATGGCTAGTTGGGAATAATATTACAGAGCCAGATAACCCGAAAATTGGTGAAAAAAGTCTAAATGCATATTTTAATGGAAATTGAGCTGAGTTCCTTATTGTACCAAAGACACAAGTAATCGGTCTAATGCAAAGTTGTTTGGAATATAGCTTCAGTGGTATTGGATACACTCTCAGCATCAGTTGTTGATGTTGCGTTGAATCAAGATCCATTCCTTGTAGTCGAGTTACGCATTTCGCAGCCATCAATGCTTTCGAACAATGCGACCAATTTGAAGAGCATGCGCCGCTGAGCTGATTTGTCAGTTTGCTCTGACCCATTCCAGATCAGGCATTGCTTTCTAAGGCCAGTGTAGGTAGCCCCGTGGTTTTTCAGTTCACCAGATTCTTCTGAAGATTCATACCAAGGCAATGGTTCAGTTGCAGTGTTGTGCAGGTGATGGTTTTCTTCATTTTCAGAACAGAGATCTGAACTAGTATCCTTTTTCAATTGGTTATGCGACATTGCTCTTATCGTTCAAATCTCTCACGTGAATTGCAGTAATATGAACTGCGTTTGTATCTCTTATCCATCAATCATTAACCAATCAGATTTGAGGTCAGTTATTCAATGTGTCTTTATCTTTATTTCTTTAAAAGTGATGCAGCTAACAGTATTTTGGAATGAATTGGGTTGAATTTAAAAATAAAACACCTAAAAAGCTTAATTCTACTTTTTCTCAAATGTAAATAAGCTATAGGTAATTCAATTGAGCTAGTTTTCTGTTGAATTAAGCTATTATTTACTTCTCTATTTGAGTTGTCGCTTCAAATTCAAAAATTTATGTTTAAAATCATTACTTCCCTTTTTCTTCTTCTTCTTCATCTCTCTCTCTCTTAACTACAGAGCAGATTTTCGTTCATTATGTCTGCCACCAAGTAACGGCGTACGCGCTTGCAATAATCAAACTTTAGCTGTAATTCATTCACTTCACTCTAAGGACCAGATCGGTCTTCATTAATTTTTATCCAAAGCCAGTCAAATGTGAATTTTAAAGATATGTTGTGAGCATTAGAATATCATATTAACACACAAATAACAATTGAAGCACAGGCGTGAACTTTAGCGAGAGAAGATTTAATATGAGGAAACACATAAAGTAAGTTTGTCATAGATGCAAATATGACCTCGAAAAATACGAAGTACCGAAGTAAACTTTAATCTATAGTATAGTACAAAGTTCAGGCCAAGAGACTTACTTTATTACCTCAAAAACCGCCAAAGGCTATTGTAAGTTGAAAAGTGCAACAAATGCGTACATCTGAACAACAGAACTCTAATTCAATACTTTTAAATTAAGCACTTTTTTCCAAATAGTTTATCAAAAAATCGATAATTAGAAAATGCGTTAAAAGAAGCCTCTTTCTTCGAAATCGTGTCGTTGATCTTTCGGTTCCAGCAGGCATAAAAATCAGACAGTCATTAATGTACCCACCAAACCAGTCAGCTTTTCAAACTTTTCAAAATTAATGCAAATGAGCAGAAATACAGCAGTCTAAAAATTCAGAATATTTTTATTTCGAACATAAAAAAGCTAACACCAATGAAAATGAAGCAAATAAATGTGCTCACACCTGAAAGAAACAAAATTTCTATACACTTGCACACAGTTTTCCTGTGATTTTTTTGTAGAAGTCATCTGAAGCCCCGTGGAAGCACTTTGAAAAATCATCATGAAACTTTTCCTCAGTCAGATGTTTTGAATTGACATCGAAGGGTTGCCATTTTCAGAGCCAATCAAAGCTTATCGAAATGAATTTGCAGCAGCCCTAAAACTATCTTCCAATAGTAAATATATCTCCTTGGGAGAGAAATTTTCTAAAATAAACACTTGTAACGAAAGGTTTTCAATTGCAATAAAATGAAATTAGTTATTTTATTTAATTAATTTATAATGAATAAGCTATATGAAAGAAGATATAGAATAACTGCGTGGAAAACCCCTAAGTCTATTTGATGATTTCATCACGTAAACACGTTAGGGCATGGTTAATTGTGCTGATGTTTCGAGTGAAGATACTTAAAAAATAACTATTGGAAAAGCCCACTAAGGAGATGATTGGTAAGATTATGCGGCCCCTTGTAAGAAATTCGAATTCCGTCGAACTTGTAATGGGAAAAAACTTAGCAAGTGTAGCAAAAGCATTTTTCATCGCTATTGTTAATGAAATATTATAACATTCCCTCTTTAATACGTGGAATAAATCACTCACTCGTGAATATGGTGCTTAGAGCGATTGTCGATGGCATGGGCAGATGGAGAGAATGGATAGGTCAAAACCATTTATCGTGCTAGCAACAATTTCTCAATACGATTGATTAAATGAATTGGTAAGCACCTGTCCCATGACCTCTGACCTAGAATATGTGCCTTTTGAACTCTGGGTCACCGGCAGACTCGACGTAATCCCGAGGCATTTGTTGAGGGAGCACTCAAGGATATGATGTCATCAAATCAAATAAGTTATATTAGACTTACTTAATTCCACAAAATTGAAAATATTCGCACTGAAATTTTATTTGTATTTTATTGATTCGGTGTCAAAATATTGATTTTAGCGAAATCAGCTTGAAAAATTAGAAGTGTGTTGAAATATTAGTAATAAACAACCATTACGAAAATATATCTCAATCTACGATATTGAGTGATCTTAAATTCAAAATTTATGCTGCAAAATCAAAATGATGACATATATTACATCTCGACAATGGGTCAAAGACAGGCAGTAGCACTCCATAGCCTCAATATTTCCAGCGTTTGATATAACAGTTACCAGCACTCCAACAAACGCTCTATCTTACCTTGCAAAGCACCAGGTTCCATTCACTGAAAGTTAAACATTGAAATAAAAATGAAATTCAGATAGAAGTATATTTACATATAATTTTATGGAGAATTATTTACAGAGGTACTAATTTAAGTATTATCACTTTGGAGGTTATATTTTTTGAGACGACTGAGGATTCGGTGATTGGTTGGTAACTTTCGAATCAACTCCAAGTAAATCAAGTCCGGCAAATCGATTGTGATTTCTTCGACGAAATTGCCTATCGGGATTGACGATACGATTAATATTATTTGGTTGCCGTGGAGGTTGCATTTTTATGCAATCAATTAATGGTACTTCCGTTCCGTCATTCAAAATCGTCACTGTTTCTTTCCATGTGATTCTTGACATCTTCGTCACTTTTAATATCACGCAATTTAAATTGGCGGCGATAATATGTGCTGAGCATGATTAAGATAAGCGCCAACGTACATGGCCCATATAAACAATTTAAAAAAACCACGATATTATCGTAGTTTGATTTAAATATATAAGATAAATAAAACCATTTTTATTCAAAACTGGATTGTTTATAGAACGTTTTGTAAGTCACCATATATTCCATAAATCTATGAAATTTAATCAGAAATATGTTATTCAGTTTATCAACTAACTGACAATAATTTTAAGAAGGCTATATATAGTTTACATTGTAAAATTGAAAATTGGAAAGAGAAATTAATTATTGAATTATTGAATTTTTATGTATAATTTCTTCCTTTTATACATACAATTATTTATTACTAAAATATTCTCTGAAAATCATCCAAAAATCGGTGGCCTAACTGATAAAAATGCTTAATTTTAAACCCCCCCCCCATTTTACGCTTATTTTAAACAAATCAAAACTGGTGTGAAAATAATGGAACAAAGAAAATTTCCCTAGTGAATTTTGTATCCATTACAAGAAAGTACGTCAAATTCACCATGCTTATAGCTGTATAACTGGCGACAGATATCAATTAGAGAACTTATAAGAACTTCTTAAATCGATGTCTGTTTTGTGAAGGACGAACATGAAATACTAGACAATTGATATTTCTCAAAAATATGGTCACTTATTACATAACCTCTTGCCTGTCGAAGTGCCCAAACAGTTGCCTCGAAATTGAAACGGTATCAGCTTTTGTTAAAAACGCAATTCACAAATGAACGCGTTTTGACTCATCTGTTTCTTTCAATTTAAATGCCTAAAAGGTCAAGGCGGTTAATTATTGGGGGGGGGGGTTCTATATGCCCACTTTTAATTTTACTCTTTCTATCGCCAATACTACCTGGTTGTAGGTGAATAAAAATCACAAGAGTCAACACAACTTACCTCAGCTCGAGTGAACATTATTCACTAATAAATTCGAACCTAATCTCCAATTAAAGTTCAATTGATAGGCATTCAATAATTTCGAGCATTGTATAATAGTTAAGTCATTTTGTCCATTAATTTGAGCCTTCTTATGACTCTACTGACGGTTAAACTGAGAGTGTCGAAAGCCATCGCATAAGATTTCAATATACCAGGTCTCATTATATTTTCGTTCAGCTGGGGCATATTCATTAGGTTTAGTGAAGTGTACTATCAGTTGAAAACAAACTATTGTTTGCTTTTGATTGTTAAAGTTGACATCTCAAAAATGCGTTCACGTAACCTTGAAAATTGCCATCATAAGCAGCAAAGGGTAAATATCACGTCTAAAGTTTCAAAATAAAAATAGGAAAATTTGTTCTTTTCCTCCTGATTCTTGGCAGGAAGGTGAACGCAGAATTTCATTCAGAGGCACATTCTTGATCTAACGCAATTGGATGACCTTTTCTCCTACCTTGGAACTTTGAATCATTTACAAAAAGGCTAACCACCGATAAGGCCATATTCTTCAATTCGTTTGTTGGAGTCCTGAAAACTCTAGTTGGAATCTGCTATCACAAACGCTGGAAATATTGAGGCTATGGAGTGCTACTGCCTGCCTTTGACCCTTTCTAGAGATGTAATATATGTCATCATCTTGATTTTGCAGCATAAATTTTGAATTTAAGATCACTCAGTATCTTAGATTAAGAAATATATTCGTAATTGCTGTTTACTACGAATATTTCAACACACTACGTTTTAATTTATCTAGTTGATTTCTTTAAAATCGATAATTTGACACCAAATCATTATAATACAAATAAAATTTCAGTGCGAATATTGACAATTTTGTGGAATTAAGTAAGTCTAATATAACTTATTTGATTTGATGACATCATATCCTTGAGTGCTCTCCCAACTAATGCCTCGGGATTACGTCGAGTCTGCCGGTGACCCAGAGTTCAAAAGGCACATATTCTAGGTCAGAGGTCATGGAATAGGTGCTTACCAATGTCTTTAGCCAATCGTATTGGGAAATAGTCGCTAGCATGATAATTGGACCCAAGTAATTACCGAATTTTCAAAGACCACCAAGATCCCTCACCTGCTTAGGCAAGACTGTAATCTTAGACATTAGTGATGGCGACCCATTTCCGAAAATCCATGAATGAAAGTGCCAACTTCAATTAACGCTGTTGGAATCAAAGAATTCCGAAGGAAAACTTAAATAATAAATTCCCAATCTATTTCTTTGCTAATAAGCGACCCACATCCTGAATTGCCCAGAACTTAACCCTCGGCGCCACTCATTTGACCAGTTTGTAATTCCTGTGCATTGTGAGAGTTACCATGGGAATCTCTTGCAACATATTTGCATTGTCCTGGACATTATTATTAACTCAATGTAAAAGATAACTCAGTATTTCGGAAAATAATGATATTGAACGATGAAATCGGGATATTAAATTGTGAATTTGATCCGCATCTTCCAGAACAAAAACTGGGAAATAAGATGTAATTTTTTATCAATAATTAATTTGGAGTAGAGCTTGTAGCGGATTGCTACCTTAATCTCGAACATGTAGCGGATTGCTACCTTCGTAAAGCCTTGGTTAAAGACTTGTAGCGGATTGCTACCTTAGTAAAGCCAGACCGGTTGAGAATTGTAGCGGATTGCTACCTTAATAAAGCCTGACTGACTCAGAAATCTCTATGGCAGATCCTCCTACATCTAGCTAGGCTCCCAGAACCAGCTAAGCTATAGCCTAGCTATAAAGTAGACAGACGTGCAGCACGGAGCACATTTGTCCGGTGGTTATATTACGGATAAAGTGTACACGCATGGAGCTACTCATGATCAGGATAGGGATTAGGTTAAACAGAGGTTGATGATTGGTCATTGTTTTTACGGTTGCTGCACACAGAGTTGTACGTCCGCACCTCCCAATCCTGGCGAGCAGACATGCAGGCATACGATGACGCACACAGCGATAACGTGTCCCACAAGCTGACTACTATTTTTATTTATAAAACAATAATTCTGTAATTTATTTTGTCACCACTCATAATAAGGGTGTGAATTAGAAAAAAAGTATTTTTACGGTAGAATGACGATGTGATTTCAAATTATTAAAGACGGCACTATTTTGAATGCAACTAAATCGAGTAAAAATCAAATAATGGACTTTTCATACACCTTATTGACAATATTAGCGTCCCTTTGATAGAAGACTACAGAGCATAATTGAAATCCGCACAAAACCGTCTCAATTCAGTCTATCATTCTACACATTTCTTAAAAGGAAATTATGGAGAAAAATTATTCCTTCATTTTCCACATTGATGAAAGAAACTCATGATAAATCTCAGCTATACATCCAACATCTTCCTATGCAAATATTATATCAAGATGGGCGCAATGAGTTGGAGGAGGCTTCATTACCTCCCCATAAATAGGGCTGAAGTAGTTATGCATACGCTTTACATGGTTTGATTTGAATTGTAAGAAGTTGCCATTATAAAGGCGATCATTTGTATCTATTAACCTTCTGGGTTTGATTTCGGCTACGCTGATAGAAGGCTCAAACGATTGTATTACCTCAATTAGGGAATAAGGAAGCTACAAACAAGTTCAATTGAAATTCTTTTACAGCACAAACAAACCGATTTATCTCATCTTGTGCTAGCCTATTAAATTACAGCTTTCATGGTTATCATTTATTTGATCTCGACGATGTCCCTCGGGTATGGTTATTTGGAAGTACTCTTGACGCGCGTATTTAAGTCAATTGCACTGTAATACTCGCATCGTAACAAATCCATACAATTCTAATTTCCTGCAATTCTTTATTCGGGGACTTACCAATTGCTTTAAGAACTGAATATCGTGGATAAGGTCTCACTCATAGTGTTGGAGTCCCTCCTTGAAAATTTGGAGGCAAAGAATATCCCTAATGAGGCTTTAGAAGCGTAAGGGTTTTATAGTTTAAATTAAGGGTGAGCGATAGACCTGCCTCCACGTGTTGCACCCTGGGCAACGTGTACTCATACGGCAAAAAAGTCTAACTGGCGATTGACTTCCGACTTCAAACTACCATCACCCCACTGTATGTCATATTCTACCACCTTCACAGTACCCACCTTACCCTTTTCTCTACTTTTGTGCCTGTCTGTGTCTCTTTTACATCTGTGAATCAGTATTCTATGCCCCCCCTTCTCGATTTTTGTCACTTTGATGTTCCTCCTCTCCTCTCTGAGAAACCCGAAGTCAGCTAAAGGGCTAATGATAACTGTCAAAACGCCTGCCGTTTGAAATAAATAAATAATCCAAATTAGGCATGACACTTGGTTCCCTTCCCGCTCATCTCCCTTGTTTTAATCTGTAGTAGACAAACATTTTTTGTCTTCCTCATTCCGACGTTTCACACTAGATTAAGCTACCATTTCCGTGCGCTCCGATTTGGTGAATGGCTCTTCTCCTTCCCTGCCAAATCCACATTGCCGACAAGTTTATTTTTAAAATTATATTAATGCTTCCATTAAATCAATAGCACCATACAATTACATTACCTTATTTTGTTGACAATTCTTATAAATTATAATCAGCGACAAGCATTTCTATTTTAAATACAAAAATCGATTTGGCAATATAAGTAAAAAATTCACATTTTTTATGAAATACTGATTTAATTGAAGAAATGCACAATTAAACAAGTATTGGACGAGTAGATTATATCAAAGTACTTCATCTATATCAGTCGCGGATTTTAGGCATTCAGATTGGCTTCTCTTGCACGTCGATAGGCAAGATCAGCTGCGGCAGATTTAGCCAATCGATAGGTTCTGCCAATTCCAACATATCGACCAATCCCAACCACACGTACCACCAAGCGAATCTTGCCATCCGGTCGAACCATGGGCTTCCTAAAGTGCGTGTATTGAAGATAAGCTTAGGAAAGGAGAGAATGGGGTCAAGAGGGAGAGGGAGAGAAGTAAACTAACTCAAACTTGACTCGTTCGGGGTACTGTTCCAGTAGACGTCTGACAGGTGATTTGGCCACACAGGTTGAATATCGCTCTAGTGAGAGAGAGAAAAGGTATAATTTTGTAAATATTCATAGGTCTTGTGCACTGGTCTCTAAATTATTGGATTTTTTACTTGTGACATCGCTGAATTGGAGACCAACAAGGTAGCCAAACAATCTCAAGATATCTTAAACCATATATTTAATTATGCAAATTTTTCAAAGTGGCTAATAGAAGGACACATTTAGTTACAGGTGTTCTTTTCATTTTTTCTGAGTTTATCTAGGAGGAGGAGGAGGAAAGTTATAGCAACAAAACTACCACCTTTGAAACTATTTCAACAAGTCGCCTTAGAAGAAATTTTCAATCAACTCTCCAATGCCTTATTTCAATCCACTCAATTAATCCTTTATTTCACCTTTACAAAATTTTTAAATTTTCCTCACCGTGAGCCAGCTTGACTTAAGTAACCAATTTCGACTTCAATTACTTCCTGGTGTCTTAACATTGGACTCAAGTCAGCTTGACCTGATTTATCGAACATCGTTCGATCTACCTGACCAAAGAAGGTTACTTTCAATACTCGCCCCTATTTCTCCATCATCTCAACTGATGTGCCTCCATGGGGGTCTAATACCGATCCTGCCATTAAGTCTCCAAATGGGAAGCTAAGACAAGGATGCCATAATCTCTTAAATTCTTTAACGCCACAATCATTTTTTTGAAAATAAGCACCCAAATGCACTCATGCATGTCATATAGCAGGCTAATGGTAACATAATGAATTTTAGTGGTATCAGGCGAAGGCTACAGACACATATTGAACATGTTTTCAACAGGAATAGCGCCTTCTGTTACAAGTCTAGTACCAATGTGGATTATTTTGAAAGAGGACCGTATGGTCTTAAGGTCATTAAAGGGTTAAATAAGACCTGTTACTGGAATCAGTGCACGCTCTATTGTAAACGGTCACAACTAATCGAACACTCTATTTCTGACGAGACTCTACACAGCACTGCCTACTACTTCGCCAACAGCCGACTCACAATTCTTTGGCTATCATGGCCTCAGTTGCCAACTGTCGCTGCTAAAAATCAATAGGGTTTCTCTTGTTGTTGCTTCTGATACTATTAACAACTACCAATCCGTGGGTTACGTATCCCCCTACCACGGAATTCTAAGGGAGAAAAAGGTGGAGCATACCAATACGTTCTCGGAGAAGGGGGAAGAAAATTCGCCAGAGAGTATTCAGACAAAGTCCAGAATCGAGGAAAACAGCGCCGGCGAGTGATTCAAAAACATCACCAAGAGCTTTCGGAACTTCCGCCTCCATCTCATTTGAGGGACGAACAGCCTAAGTGAAAAAATTCATCAACTATCAAATGCTATATTATTATTGGGTGAATACTCAATACCTCCCAGCCCTGCTATTTTATTAATATTCCTCGTTAGTCTAAGTTGCTTGTGATTAACTGTAACACGATGAAAGTGCGTCGATGTGTTGCCTGATCAACCTTGAAACTAAACCCATAGATCATCAAGCTTGAAATATTCCATGAATCTAGAGGTGCGCTAATGAAGTCTCAACAGTGTAACGCAAAATAAATTACTTTGCTCATGAAAATATAGGTGCAACTAGATGCTGTTTTAATTAAAATAAAGTGGGCAAAATAGCTCCACCTTAACCCCTTAGGATTTAGGTATGAAAATACCCGACCCGAATTATATAGTAAGGAAAAGAACTTACACCACTATCGGCTTGATTTTCGACGTCGTTAAGCCCCGCAGCGCCATTGATATCCTTAAATATAGGACAAGTGAATCTTTCAGATATGAGCCGCGCAAGTTCAGTTGTATGTATATTGTAAGTACAGCTTACCGGGACTAATGGACACTTAGAATCAAGGTTGCCCCTTGGAGCACTTCGAGTGTGTCGAAGGAAAGCCGAAGTGCCCTCAGTTAGGTGGGGAGAAGTACTGCGAAGATAGGCATGAAGACCACAGTGAGTCACTGCTAGGGATCCAAACACTGCGTTATTGACGAGAGCCGATCGAAGATCTGTCAGGCCACCAGGGGAGAGTTCTCTCACGGTTTCACCGTCCGTCGATTCGAAGAGAACTCGAGTTACAGTATAATCCAGCACGGCGTCCCCGAGGAATTCCAATCGCTCATAGCCACCACTGCCAAAGAATGCGCTACTTGGTGTATTATTCACCGAGGGATTACTATGCAGATCACGGCAAGTGGAATGTGTGAGAGCCTAAAATCAAAACGTACTTTCAGATATGCTACTGATTTTGTACTTAAGTAGACAAAAATTGGGAGTCTAGATAAGAGGGTTAAATAAAGGAGGCTTACACAGCAATAGAAAAGAGGTTACGGTAAGAAATTTGAGACCCGAGCTTCAAAAAAATTAACTACTGTAACACATCTACACTGGCTTATTTAGACATCGATACACATTGATAGCAACCAGAAACTAGTGGGGGGGGGGGGGGGAATTTGTGGGTTGTGCAACACAACACAAAAACCCGTTCCTTTGGACACTGCAGTCTCGTGTTGTGAAGCTCATTCCTAGTAGAAATAGCGAACAAAACGTGCAACACACTGATCCGAATTGCGATCGTATGCACGCAGAGTCGAAAGGAATTCTTTGGAAGAAGTAAAGAGATTAGAATAGGAAAGGACTATTCAAACACAATGGTATTAAAGACTGAAAAAGGAAGCCGTCTTCAACCCTAGACAGGGATAGCTCATCCCTGGCCAACAAATAAAACAACTGCTTCATCGATGCATAGACGGATATTCCAGTATTGTTGAAGTAGAACCAAAACAGGGGGATTTCAAAACAGAGGTTTACTGAAAATCCTCTCTCAGGCGGTTAAACTGAAGATTCCATTTCACGAAACTATTTCTTGGACTCAAATAACCGCCCGCCCGAATAAGAGCTCATGGTTGATGATGCAGAATTGGAATATTTCACCTACATATATATAGAGAGAGAGAGGGAGTGCGTAGTGTGCATTGGGAATGAATCATCCCCGTATGGGGAGTCGACCTTCCATCCCAAGTAGAGATAAGCTGCATTTTAGCTTTTAACACTGGTATCAATTTTAAGTCTTAAAAAACTCTACTTAAGAAGCCAAGTCAGATGGAAGGAGATCAATTCTGCTTAACAAGAAGGCTTATTTAATTGCGGGTTTCTCATATAAGTGAAACTAAGAAGTCTTTTGAATGACCAATTTTCGCCAAAGCCTGAAATTTGCTAAAGAAATTCGATATGCTCCTCAAACTCGGAACCATCACGAAATTCAAAGAGGAAGCAACAAAAAATTAGTGCGTTACTGATTGGCTATTCCTACCTCAATAAGCAATCGGCGATTTTTGAACTTATAGCCGATGGTGTCTTCTAACTTATCATATCTATTGACATGGTAAATTCGGTCAATTTCGGTTTTCTCGGCTTCAGTTAGTTCTCGCTCTTCAGGCATTTTCCAAGGCGCTCCGGTTGGTTGCATTTCACCTAAGAAGAGTAAAAACAAGTTTGAGTTGGCCTATAGTGTTAGTTAAATTTTTTAATAAGTAGATGAGACATACTCGCTGGAGGAAGGCATTCTACACCGAACCATTGCAGGAGTTTCAGAGCAGATCGTTCACCACGTTCAGTGAGATAGCAACCAACGAGGGCCTCAACACAATCAGCAATCGATTTGTTGGAGAGAAATTGATGCGTCTGGGTAGTCTGAGGTCTAGAACTAAACATTCAAACTGAGTCATCAATGCATTACTTACAAATCATCAGTAGGAGCATTATCACTATTGCAAACATAGCATGGTGGGAGCCAATTTTCTTGAGGCTCAAATGCCACACCAACTATTCGTCCTGGCAACTTTTTTCCACAGCCCAATCTGAACAGATTAGAGTTCTCCACCTACAATAGCCAAAGTTATCATCAAGCATTGAAATAACTTGGAATGTGTAAGAAGAACGAGACACCTACGACATGACTACGGAATGAACTCAGGCTCCCTTCTTGTGCATCAGGATATTTCAGATAAAGATATGTAGTGACTGCAAATTTTAGGAAGCTATCACCGATCGTCTCCAACCGTTCCATATTGATGAAATCTCCAGCTGCTAGGCGAGTTAGAGATTGGAGAATCATTGCTGGTCCGGGACGATATAGAATCCGGTTCTTGAAAACCGAACAGAAATAAATTAAGTTGGCTCTCAAATACGAAGGATAAATCAAGTAAGCATACCTCAAAATCAGTATCATCGTCTTGAGATGGAAAGAAGGTTAATTTACCAACATTTTCTTCAAAACTATCTACACTCTCCGCGTCTATCTCTTCTTCGATTTCTTCAATATTAGAATCATCCAATTCTTTGTCCGAATCTACAAAGGAATCCCCTAAAAGGGCGTCAAAATCATGTCCGGTTTTATGAGTATCGACTTTTGAAGGAGGATTAAGAGTCAACTTGACTATTTCAGGATTTTCTTGTCCATGTACAGTGGAATCTTCCTTCGCGTTGACAGGAGAGGTAGATCTTGAGAGGGATGTGAGTTTTGGCAACGTACGACAACGCAGAGATGGGAAACAGGCTCTACTAGGCGGATCCACAATTCCCATTCCAGTTTCTCGGGCGATTTCTGAACGCAACTCTTCTGCTAAGAGGAGATGCTGCAGACGGTAGAGAATACTGGGCAGACAAACCGCCTTCTGCCATACTGAAATATGAAAAGAAATAAAGAAACCAGTATATTTGATGAAATAGAAGCTATGAACAGCTGTCCCGAATGCAAATGCATGAATAGAAGAACTGAACTGACACATTAGCTTAAGCTCAGATCATACTTAGTGTTGCAAGAAAGTGGACAATACCCTCGAGAATAGACAAACTCGAAGTAGATTATGTGGAGTTTTGAAAACCGACTGACAAACTTCTGCTTATTCCCTTGTCGTCAGCTTGATCTGTCAATTTCACTTCATCGGACAGATACACAAATAGAGACGCTTTATATTGCGCCAGTGGCTTGAGGAGACAAAACGGCGACTAAATAGTGTCGTGGTGAGAAATTTTGCCCAAATTTATACCAAACTCAAAGTAATTTGGCGGCTTTGTGAAAAGACTTTGTAAATTAAACTCAGGTTAGGCTTCTGTCTACAGGAATATAGACTGCGAAGATACCGGGGACAGAAGAACGTAACACCACGGACGATCTGATTTGGTTTCACTAACACCGCAGATTTTCCCGAAAATGTGTTGGAGAACCCGACATCACAATTCAGACTTTGTCACAACAGTTGATTCAATGTTTCAGCCTCGACATTGACTCCCGCAATCAAAGAAGACCCTCGCTACAACTGCAAACTCGTAAATACTTACATGCACACCAAATAACACCCATCGTGTCACTTTTGTGTCTGTTTGTCTACTTAACATCTGTTCATCACACTTCTGTTCCCCCTCTCCCCTGTGTCTCACTTTGATGTTCCTCCTCCTCCCCTCTGTGAAGCCCGAAGTCAGCTAAAGGGCTAACGATAACTATCGAAACGCTTGCCATTTGATATAGGTATATAAGTAAATACTGCTCGTTGGATAGATATTTTGAGACTGGTGCTTTGAAGTTACTTCATAAGCTGTCAAAAACATTCGCCCTTCTTTAAAGCCGGATGTAGAGCAAAAGAGCATTCAGAAAGATGCTTCAATTGTAAAGCATAGCATATTAGAGCGTGTATGGAATATTCGATTACTACTGGGCCTAACTCAACCACTGTTTCACTTTCCAGAAAAGGGGAAAATAGATTTCCAAACTGCCTAACAGGCTGTTTTCTTACTTTACGATATGGAGTAGGTTATATGGAAGGATTACTCCTTATTAAGTACCGACTTTCAATCACCTGGACTTCCCTCTCTAGATCTCGATTCTTCTCGTCTCCGAATTTCAACTCCTGCTGCTGCTGCAATTGCTACCGTTTTGATTTGGGGAAAACTTGTTGTGTACTCCTAGACTTGGGTTCACAATTCCACTAAACTGAAGGCTCTCTAACTCCTACAAAACTACCATAACAACCATAGCACTTCCAAATCTCTTGACTACGACAAAATAAACCCCCCCCCCCCCAACATGATATAACTACGTAACCATACCACAGTAGTATACAAAATGATCTCACCAGTCGCAGGTAAGGCATGTCGATAGCAGAATTCCGGAACAAGAAGTTGAACATGTCTGGGAGCGGCGCGGCTTGAATTAGCGTTCTCCTTCTTCCTACCGCCACCGCCAGAATTAGCTGCTTTTCTTTGAGCTGCAGCCGCGGCTGCTGCCAAGCAACGAGGCACTAGGAGAGATGCCAATCGAAGTGGTGCATACGCGGCGTCCAGAAGAGGCTGATCCTTAGCCGATCCACTTAAATGCAGCCCATATTTACTCCTATAGTAATCCGCAAAATTTGAAAATTGAGGGGATGGAAACTTTGAGGCTGGTGATAGATCGTTTCTAAAGCAAAATTGAAAAACAATAAGTATACACTAGTGATAATTAGGATGATCAAACCGGAACATACCTGATGGTGACTACATAATAACGTGGTGGAAAATCGACTAATCGATAGGTGGGTGTTAGAACAGCATTAGCGAAGTCCTCAGGAACAAAATCGAAGATGGTTTGAGAAGAATCCGGTGTGGAAAGAAGTTGTGTGAGGGGAAACGGCTCCTCAGATAAGCGGAATGGTGGTGGGGGACGTCTCCTTATTGGCATTCGACAATCACCCACTGAGGGGTCGAAAGTGCTAAGGCAGAGATCAACTAAATCCCAATCGATTTCTTGGGTATCTGAAGTAGCAAATGGGTCACTTAAATGAAAAGACCGCGTTGATGGGAGTCGAAGCAGATTTGGATAATTCATTTCTCTAAATGGATAATTGCTGGACTAATACATGCGTACGATTTTCTACCATTATCCATTGTGAGGTTGATGATATTTGATAGACTAAACTCACCAAAACTATGTTCGGTGAATTTTATTAAGCTTATACAGTTGAAAAAGTACCTCTGAAAAAGGTTTGTAACGCAAGTAAAAAAGTGAAGACTAAATCTGTCGACACGTGTTCTCAGTGAAAATGATATATTGGCCTATATTGAACTTGCACCAATAAAAACGTGACACCACTACTAAATTGGCACATAGAAATGGTCGATTAAGGCGGAGTATGAATCTTTCAACGAACAAACACGCGAGAATGAGGAGACACACAAGGAAGGCCAATCACCACGAAATCCAAGGGTTGTCTACCAACAGATGGAATGCTTTGCACAAGGTATTAATGGTGGACAATGTGTAAGCAAAAATATCTTCTCGTCGTTAAAAGTTGCATTTATGCTATTAAAAGAAATAATGCAATATATAGAAATGAATAACGGAACAATCGACACACACCAAGTTTCACTGGAATGATTAGAATTTGGCATTGAGCTTCGGGTAGGCAGAAAGTCATCAGGGTATCCTTTTCAACTCGCAATACCGACTATAATTTGCATGTAATGTTAATGTTAAGTTAATATTAAACAAACCTTGAAAAGGATTCTATGAAAATTGGACAGCCTATTAAGTTGGTCAGTATTTAAACAAGGGCACGATTTGGCCTCGTAAATCGACACAGTCTCCTCACCCGAACGCGTGAATATGGAGAAGTCGGGGACCTAAAATGACGAGTTGACACTAATTGTTAGTTACTAATTGGTTTGCTTTTATTTTTATTGAGAAGTCAACGTACGTAGGGAAGACGCTTAGAGGTGAGAAAAGCAAAGATGCGATTTTCTGATTCCGGATAGAAGAGGAGTGAGGTTGAGCTTGTGCCTTTGTGTTTACGCTGCTGCTGGAGGTGGGTAAGAACTGAGTCGAGATGGCGAACGTCAATCAAGTAGAGATAATTCTGACTGGTTGCACCATTGAGATCTACTTTGGGTAAGCATCTAACGAATGCATCCGGAGTCTGGGAAGATAAATGCGAATTATTTGGTGAAGAGAATAAAAAGAAGAAGCGTAAAATGTAAAAGACCACCCCGATGTACCTTAATTAAATAGGAGGATTTAGTTTTGACAGGAGATCGACAGCGAGATTCGCGAATCATGCGCGAAGGCTCAATTATGGAGGAATGGTGAAGTATCGCTCGACCACTGTTGCTGATTTCTCGTGCTTCAAGAAGCAAATGGCCAACACGTACCGAAGCGGAGTATTTGGCCATTTTCTTGCACACTGACCAATCGCCCTAAAATTAGGAACAAAAAAGGGGAGAGAGAGAGGGGGGGGATCAGGTAAGGCTTTGCAGCCAAAGGAGGGGGAGGGGGTCGCCATAAACCCAACTCTACTCACCCAGACAACTTGATTTACTGGGGAATTGCTTGGCATTTGAAGGGCGCATCGATAGGCGACCTGGGGATCACTGTGATGAGTGTCAGGACAAGTAGTGAGTGCCTTCCCAGAATCGCCCAATTCGGACTTGACATCCACCAATGGACGTGAGATGAGATTCCAACGAGGCGCCAAACGTGTCATAAAATTGCAAGGCAATCGAGCGCAGTAATGATTTATAACGTCAATAGCTCTACTGGCACTGAGCTAATAAAATAACAAAAAGAAGTATAATTACATAAAATGCATAAACTGCCCTCTCTCTCTCTCTCTCTTCACATGCGTACTATTCCCTGTTATCAAATTGATTAAGAATATTAGTTTGGGCATCAACTATTCTACCCGGCTTTCCATTAAATGTAATCTCACCACGTGAGCTTAAATATACTCTTCTAAATTAAAATTCCCCTTATCCACGCGATAGGCGTTAAAATTCACTTTTACTGAACTCTAGCGAGCTCAGATGGATTCTAGAACACCTTTGCCTGTTCGAGGACTCATCCAGAAATCCAGGGATCAAGTGATGAAAACTGAAACCTCAAGCCTTTGGACATTGGAAAATTGGCAGAACCGTTTATGAGGAAATAGAAAACTCACCACTTGTGCAATCCACATAAATGGATTCGTCTTTTTTTCTTAACATACTTTAATTAGATATATTACTGAATTCTTGTACCATTGCATCCAATTAGATGTCATCCAGTGAAGAATATTGTGAATCGCACAAAGTCACCAGGGCTGATCAAGAGCACCACACAGGAGCTCAATTGCATTTTACCTAGGATACAGGAAACTGAACGGGACCTCCTTTATCTTAGTCGGACTGCATAACGAACGCTCATCACCCTGCACGTTCTGTGCCCCCTCCCCCTCCACCCTCCCCCCACCCTCCGCCTTATACTTTGAATGCAGCGTAACTAATCTTGGTAACAATTGCTATGCCTGGGGATATCGGCCACCCTATTTACGAGTTTTCTACAGTTTCTACTTAATGAGCATCATTATAAATTACTTGATAGCAAAAAATCCAAGCTTGCCTACTGCTTTCAAAGATGGGAGTAATGCCACTTCTTAATACTGCGAATTTGCTCACATACGGGTCTGTAGTAAAATTTGGAATAACAATAGTATAACAATAGCATAGTTCGCTATTGTCACCATACACCGATCAAATGCGCCATTCTCAGCTCGAGCTAAGAATAAGTCTTGACTTTTGTAATAACATCTCCACTTCCAACAATTCATGCAAAAATGGGCCAATCGAGAGCACGTAAATACACTAATAAAATAGCTGAACGTACCTTTGGAAGAAACTCAAAAGCTTCGTCCACAAATTTAGGATCGACATCATGCTCATTAACAGAAAGATCAGATCTACTGCAACGTTGAATTAGCAGTCGTTCAATTTCTTGGAATCTAAAATCATATGCAAAGGGAGCATTAATTAAATTAAGATAAAACATACCAACTACCTAAACATTAAAAGTAATATATATATATATATATATACTGATTTCTCATCGAAATTTTCGACGGTTCCAAAAAGTGCCAGAGTCGAGCCTTGGTAGTGTTAATGGAAACAAGACGAAGTCTGGACTTAGCTAGAAGATAGGTCTCAATGGAATTGGAGGGGTGGAATGAAGCCACAAGATTACATTTCGGAAGAGTCGAGGCGGCAGCAAGACCGGACTGAGTAGTAACTAGAAGATTAACTTCACCGCCACCCCGGAAATTGGCTACTGTTTCCTCTTGTGTATTGGCAGTTGGTATGTCCGTAGATTTCGATTTATCTGGAATTGTGTTGCTTGTTATTGAGATTGCTTCAGTAGAAATTAATGTCTAATCCGAGAAACACTCACCGATTGTTTTTGGAACAAAAAAGTAACCGGGGCGGACAAAGGCGATATCCGAATCCCAATTGCAGAAATCTTCCAAGAAGCGAGGTAAAGCATAGGCCGAAAATTGACATCCACCAACTAGAACAAGACCACAGAGTGGGGGAACCACAGGCACCCCTTCAGGCTGGTAGGCAACAATGCGGTAGACAATTTTTTCTCGCCGTGGAGATCGATTCAGTAAAGAGCTGTTGCCTAAAAATGGAACCATTAGAGAACTGCTTAAAGATAAACGTGAAGACGTGGAAGCTGGTGTGTACTTACGAGTCTTATGTGGCTTTTTATTCGAGTTTAATTTAGGTTTTCGATGCAGACCAGTTGACAGACACCTAAATGAAGATATAAAATGATTGTGTTTAAAAAAGAAAAAAAGCCAATCAAATGTGAAAAGTCCTTTCTTTATTCCCTCGAACAGTCTCAGGTAAATGGGTTTCGTGATTTTAATCCCATGCATTTAACGTCACCTCGACATCACAAATCAGACATTACCACAACGGTTAATTCCATGTTTCAACCTCTACAGTGACATCTGCACTTAATGGAGATAATACAACCTCGTAAATGCGTCCAAGTCATCTACTTGTCACGCAAACTGAGGTGTGCGATGTGCAGCGTATACACATACGGCAAAAAAATCTATTAACTGGCAGTTGACTTCTAACTTCTAACTGCCATGACCCCGCTGCATATCATATTCGACTACTTCCACAGTACTCACCTCACCTTTTTTCTACCTTCGTGTCTTTCTCTTTTACTCCCTCCCCCACTCTCGACATTTTTTACTTTGATATTCCGCCAGCTCCTCCTCCTCCTCTCTGTGAAGCCTGATAACTATCAAAACGCCTGCCATTTGATATACATAAAAAATATTAATGATTTCGAAAACTTGTCCAAATTTTGGAGTAAAATGAAACATCCTCCTGAAGCGCAAGCAAATGCCAAGAGCAAAACCACGGCATACAGAGTAGCATATGGCTTGAATTGCATACAGACCAAAAAGACACTCATCGAGTCACGCAGGTGTGTGGCCTCCCTCTCGCATTTTTAGAGGGAAAAGTGTGGTTTTCCCGTCTATCGAATGCTCCTCGGAACCAATAATATTTTGTATTTACCAACCAATTTGTTTTTCGTGATAAGTGTGTCAAGCTTATTCCCGAACACCATTAGTATACATACGAAAACACATGATTATCTCGAAATTTTATGCAAATATAAAGTATGCGTCCACTTGATGGAATTTCAAAATCATCAGGAAGAAGTTCAACCTATCAAAATGCTGTAAGTAAAGCTAATATCTAAGCGAGGAGGAGAAAGAAACTCCTATTTTCCCTTTCTCCATCCCTCCCACCCCCACCCCCCACCCCCCCACCCCCATATAGGCCAGTGCAGTTAATCATGGCTATCGATGATTGTGCACCGTTAGACATTGGCCCTGTGATCGAGACTACTTACATTGAGACATCAGTAACATCACTCTCCGCTCCACTTTCGCTTCCCATTTCATCCTCTGGTTCACTCCCTCGACCTGTATTGCTCGCGCTCTCATCGTCAGAATCAGTATTCGATGGGGAAAATGTGGAAGAGAAGGAGTCATCATCACTGTCCGATTGCTGTTTAGAAAATCCGTCATCATCTTCAAAGCCATGGGGAGCAACAAATCCTTCAGAACTTTTTCGACGTCCTCTACGCCCACTCCTTGAACGAACAGATGTAGAGCGAACGCTACTCCGACTACTAGTATCTGAGTCTCCGTCTGAATTTTCGAGGTCGTCAGAGTCCTCAACTCCACTAGTGGTCTCAATTTGTCGAACTGCTTCAATACGATAGGTGCCTGTGGGCTTTACGGTGCGCAAGTGATCTATTAGCTGGCAAACACGTGGTGAGGCTAGTGTTCGAACCTCTTCCTTGGCAATGCAACTAAGGGTAATATGAGAGATTGTTAGGAAGAGCAATGTTTTTGAAAACAATCAACAATAATGCCTCCAAGTGCCATATTTTCAGCTGTTTTAGGTTTTATAAAGGTAAATTATATTTGAAACTCAACATATCGGAACGAAACTCTTAGTGTATATATATATAGAGGATTCGGTAGAAGCCTCTTCAAAAAAATCATTTGAAACAGTTGTAACTGAGAATCGAATGACTAGTTATTCCGGAGAGCATGGATCAAATCTTCCAACTTGTTCTCCAAACTATTTCGCATTTGTCGCAGCCGTCCAATTAGTATAATATACACTAAGTTTACTAAGAAATGGGTATATATTAGACGTCTGTCTCTCTCTCTCTCAAGCCAGCACCAACCAACTAATATCTAAAATGCGCATGCCAAGTCAAGATTACTAATGACCACAGTGGAGGTACTTCTAGGATATGACCTTCCTACGTGCACTCCTCAATCATATTGTAGAAAGTCGCTTACATGACTTCACTTAAGTAGAGATTACGTAGGCTGAAACCCCTCTAGAGTATATGGCGGTACAACATGATACATATTGATCACAATTAGCCAGTGTATTTGGGCAAGGATACCAATGGTTTAGGAGAGATGAGCATCGATCTCTAAATGCCCGTCACTGAAGACACTGATAAATGCAAACGATGGGGAATTCTCAGGATGTTTGGCTTAACAGTAAACCTGTAACATAAGAATGAGAATAATTGTAGAAAAGAAGGAACCATTTCGACAAGTGCAAAATTTCAGAATGAAGAGGAAATGCTTTCATTACCATAACATTTGAAGGAAAAACATAAAAAATGCGCGGAGGAATAGTAGAATGAAAAAAAATCATAAAATAACCCAGATCCCCATCTTCAATGTACCTGAATTGAAAGCGTGTGCGTCACATTGTCCAATTCCTACTGTGAAAAATTAAGTGGATCGTTGTTTTGGAAGGGAGATTAGAACAAAGTGTAATTAACTTTAATATCAATTCTCTTCCCGGAAAAGAGCTAAAAAGTAAGCCTTAGTAAGTACTCAAACAAATGATAAAACCTTGTTATATTCACGGCAAGACCATAGCTAAACCCTATTGACCGATTCCAAATGCGATTCATGAAAGTCCTTAGTATTACAATATATTGATTTAAACATACAGTATCGTTAATAAGATTTGGAATACACGACGTTACAAATATATTATTTTTTTTTCATAATCTCGAAAGTTAATAGTATGAAGCATCGGTACGCGAAATAAATGCAGACATGGGTGAGTACGTACAATTAAGCAATTGACATTCTTAAAATGAGGATATACAGAATAAATCGAAAATTGTCTTATAATAGGATAATAATAAAGTAAGAGTTAAAATCAGCATCCGACAAAAGTCGAAATAAACATTTCGTGAAATAGTATGGCTTCCATAACAAGTGGTATTGGAAGAAAAGGAAATGAACCTTGTTAGAATAAATACAACACTCTTAAAACTTCCACTTTATCGAAAAGAGCAAAAATATTTCTTTTTTTATGGCAGAGAATAAATTAAAGTAGATCTCTTTGCTGGAAGCGTTTGGAACCCCGAGTTATTTTGAATTGCAGATGAAATATTTTATTATTTCAACCATAAATAGCAAATCAGTTTTCGGAATGAATGAAAAGTTCGAAGAGATTCACCACTTTTAACGAAAATAGAACCCCAAAAAGAGGTATCACAGGGAAGACGCCGATTCAAATATTTATCCACTTGAGGTTTAATTCGAACATTGGCCATGAGAATGCTAAAATTGTACTACCATTCTACTACACCTATTTGTTTCAATCAGATTTTGTTAGTTTGCCATAAAGTTCATCTCGAGGCTGATGGTGTGGACAGAATTCCCTCAGACGTACCTGTAGTCATCAATTAGCACAAAACTGTTCCTCCAGAAAGAAATTTTTGTGAACTCACGACGCCGGAGTGATTCACTTCAACACCTATCAGGTCAAAGAACAAGGGTTCAAAATTCATCGAAGAAAGTTAAGTAAACGAAATGATTGATCACGCTAGATTGCATAGATCAAGAGAGGTATAGCAAAATGTGGGTTTCCAACAAGGAAGCTGAGGGAGGCCACTCTTCTGGCCATAACAACCGTTTGAAGTACTTTTCTTGAACATTTGAGAGATGAAGAAAAATTTCAATGGGAAAATTTACTAGGAAAATTGAGACATCAAGCAAGTAACTTCGAAGAAGCGGCATAATAAAAAGATAAAATAAATTGCTTTTTGTGTAAAAATTTTATTCAACTTGACGGCCGCAAACATAAATATTAGTAAAAAAATTCAACGCCTAATGTTATTATCTGTAAACACCTATCAAACCGTTTGAGTCACAATGAGTTTCTAATTCACGGCGTAAATTAACGAAGCTCAATAGGAAATTAAGGGAATATTCATAATAATATAAACAATTTCCAAA
Organism: Rodentolepis nana; assembly: GCA_900617975.1. Taxonomy (NCBI): domain Eukaryota; kingdom Metazoa; phylum Platyhelminthes; class Cestoda; order Cyclophyllidea; family Hymenolepididae; genus Rodentolepis; species Rodentolepis nana. The sequence continues at coordinate 64,028 of UZAE01012044.1, forward strand.
TAATGCTCACTTTTCACTGACAACCTGAAATAACCTAGCCACCATGGAGAGTTGTGTTGCAGTATAACGTAGGATACGTGTGAGTAGATCCTCTCCATGCTCCAGCTGATTCTTGCATTCCAACGTAGCAGCTCGAGCCCTTTCAAGTCGATATAAGTGTCTAAGAAAGACCCTGGCGATTATAGCACCACAGTAGACCCCCAACTCCCTTGTTATGGACTCACATTGGGCGACTGCTCGAAGACAGTAGTAGGGAACGTTTATTATACGCTCTCCACCTGTAGAGACGTTCGCTTCAGTACCTGTAAAATCCAGATCGCTAAGAAAGTCATGAGCTTCTTGTAAGAGTTTCAAGACAGTTCCACAGATGGGATGCTGATCGGAGCCATTTTCTGAAGGAGCTTGAGTGCAAATTTCCAACTCTTCGGGTTGAGCACCAAAAGAGAGGACATTATTCAATTCTGAAGTGGTTTCTAAACGGCAATTGAGACGATACTCCAAGGAACAAATGTAACGTTTAGCAAGAATATGGTCTGAGCATCCGTCGGGCAGGATTTTCGATGTCAAACCAAGAATTCGATAAGGGGTAACAGAGGAGTAGAACTCTGCTGGTCTGTCCCAAATTGCATTAACCTCCTCTTCAGTTAACTCATACTTAACAGCAGGAAATAGAGTATAATATAAATGGTCAGACTTCAAAACTAGATCACAGTCATCCAAAACTAAGAATGATACTCTCTGAAAGATAATATTAAGGATGAATAACGTACCCTTACCTCTGAAATTGAAAATGCAGGAGCAACCCCAGTACATAATTTTGATGCAGTTTCTGATGACATGAAAACGGCATCGGCATTCTCAGGAACGTTTGTGGAGGCAATGTCTGCGATAAAAACATTGGCATCCGTAGTATATTGGAATATTTTGGCTGATTCATCAATCAAATTACGTTCAGGTATTAGGACGAGCATGCACTTTTTAGGATTCTTGGATGCAATATCTCTATAGAGTGACTGGATCACGAATTGAAGCGTAATATCCTTATCTTTGCATATTATTGAATTTCGCTCAGCCACTGCGTCTAAGAGATCAAGCTAAGATAAATATATTAATTAAATAGTAAAAAATTCTTTCATAAGTATATTTATATTTGAAAAGCTCACATAATATGGTCTCGGTATAAACTGATTTGGTGGAACATTTTCGAGAATTTTTTTCACAATGAAGTGCTTTCGACCCATTTAACTTTGAACAAATGTAAGTCAATCGCGAGAAACACAGCCCCTTGATGATCGAATTTGACGCGCTTAAAATGTAAGGTCAGAGTGGGAAAACATAATCAAAGTAAATATTTAACATACTTCTTTAATAAAATTTTGAAATTTTAAAATAAGTAATTGAAATAACTACAATCTTTTGTCTAAAAATTGAAAAGATTACTCTTGAATTATGATTTTTAAATAAAAATTATATTTTTAA
>UZAE01012044.1:68176-78407 GCA_900617975.1 Rodentolepis nana
CTTACCCGTTCACTGGTTTCCAGAAATATGAACAGAGCGCTGTCTAACTAATTCAAAGTGAACTCAATTTTAGCATTTAGCTGTCAACATAAATCCACAACGTTCATTCACTTTGCCAAATAACCAATGGAGTGACCTTTGCCAACATGTCGTATGTTTGCTAGGGAAGATGTGTAGTTTCGAAAATTCCAAGTCACGATCGGAACAATCATTAATTACTTTCCCTTTAAAACAATCTTGCTAAAAATGCAATAAGTAACGTATAAGTAGCACTAGCATAGGACTTAGCCTATCTTCTCAATTAACTTAGCGATTTCAAGTTACGGATAAATAGTGACTGGATGAATATTCTTCTTAGAGTAACACGTTGAAGACGAGCCAGGTTTTACAAAGATGTATGATTAAATTTTTAGAATTCGAACAAAACAAAGAACTGTAATAAAAGCATTGTAAAATATATAATTATTAATCGAAGTGAGATAGATTTCGATTAAGGTGTCTGTAATGGAACAAAATATATTTCTTTCGAAACAGGAAGCTAAGAGTATATAGGGGGAGAAACACTGAGTGTGAAATGAAACAATAAATCAATATTCAGCTTGAGTTGATGGAAATGGAATAAAATCATGAAATATATCATTGACAATATCCATTTGATATCATAAAACTACGCGTGTGACTTGTATAATTGGTTCATACCAATAATTTAAACAGATTTATTACACAGTTGTAATTGCAGTAATAAATCAATATAATTTTAATTTTTTACGGTTTACAATCTTAGAACCATTAAAAGAACTCTAACGGTTGCCGCTGTCTTTGAAATTGTGAGTACATTGTTGTGTGTACCTTATCCTGCGGTTGCTAGTCGAGCCCCAAGTACTATTTGTGAACTGGCAAGTGACCACAGTTTGTCCGTATCATAGCTTTCTGCGTTTAACACATTTTTGAATTTACTGTTTTGAGAAAACCTAGTTTCGCATTAATTTGGCTTTTAGCTGATATGTTTGTTACATTTTTGGTACAACAGTTTAGTCTAAACTGTGAATTTTAAGTTGGAAGTTGCTTGTGTCTAAATTAATAGTCTTCAAATATCTTGCTAGTTTTAGACGCTGGTTGGTTTTACTTCTCTTATTATAACGTGTTTATTTGTTCCTGTTCTGTGATTTGACTCTAAAGAAAATGGGTTCGCGAATCAGTAGTGACCGTCTTGATTCTCCCAATCCCTCCGCCGATCGTCTCAGTCCTCCCGCACGTCGCCGCCAAGGACATCGCCATTCCCTCTCCCCAGGTTCAGGCGCTCCCCGCGCCAGAAGTCTTTCTCAGCAACATCCAACAGGCTCGTCTAATGAGTCGGTATCTCGTCGTTTAAACCGACAGCGCACTAGTGGAGGTGGTCACGGTCATTATCATCATGCCAGCACTGGCCGTGCTCCTTCTCCTACTTCTTTTCTCGATTGTGTTTTATCTGAGGTTGAAAGGTCTGGTGAAATAATCCTCCCCGGTGATCCCCGGTTCCATCGATTAATGCGCTCCTATCGATCCTCGAATTCTGGTGAACCGGGCGCCAGGGTTCGTCCAGCTTCTGTTGTGGATATTGCTGACCTCTTGAATATTGCGTCCGTTGAAGCAAGTAGTCGAAGGTCACACCGAAGTAGGCGAAGTCAAGGTCGTCAGCGTACTTCGGCTTCGACCTCGGCGACGAATCAAAACGATGTTATGGAAGAAAGGTTGGACTCTCTTAGAAGGCAGATCCTCCTCTCACTGGCTGCGGCTTCTGCATCTTCACCCAATGGGCGGCGTCAGTGGCCCGATAATCTTTTCACTGGTAAGAATACCTTTTTTCTTTAGTATTCCTTGAAAGACGTGTGTTAAGTATATCACTTGTGACTTTGACTGCCTTATTGTTTTTATTTCGAACAGTAAGGGGTATTTTTTTCTTAAATTTGGTTTCTCTGATTTATAACACGCGAAAGCGTAGTTGCATCCGATGAACTTTGTGAAATACATTTTATTTAATTTAGGGCGTTGTATTTTATGATTGCTTGGACATTTTTTGCGAAAACCGTTAAAATTTTTTTGTGTTTAACGTCATCCTAACAATGCCTTTAAAATTCTCCTTTGTTAGAGTTTGATTCTAAAATTTAGCTCAACTTTTTTTGGCACAGTACAGCGGAACGCACTTATTCTGGATGTATTTAGTCTGTTAGTTCGGTTGTGTATGTTGTTTAATTTCCAAAGCGTTACTATTTTTAAACCCAATTTTGGCCTCATTAAGTGTTCTTTCGAATGCTGTTTTCTTTCTCGTATTTTGCGTAGATTTTATTTATTGTGGCCAGAAGCCAGTTAAATGTAAATTTTGCTTAAACATTCCTCTTTTCCATCCTGGCCTTGTTGCGAAAACCTCCAACTTGTCTTTATGTAGAAGTGTTTGGTAGTATTTTCCCCACCAAACTCGATCAACTCTCAGTGTTTTCTTGTTCTAATATCTGCTTGCTTTTTTACTTCATTATCCTTCTTTTAGGAAGCATTTAAAAGTTAAGGCGTGTGTCACTAAATTCAAACTTAGTTTTATTGAATGGGTACATCTTTTAAATTTGCTTGGATTCTCTTTTCTCCATAGTATCACATTATCACCTTAAACTTTTCAACTTCTTAGTTGAACACTTGTAGAGTTTATTTCAACTGCAACAGAATAAATTGTGTTTGTCATTAATGTCTAAAGCTAACTGGACTGTGCTCATCAAGCATATTCTCTCAGTTCTTTACATATTTTCCTTCGCTACACAAAATATTTGACACTACTATTTTTTTACTTCTTTGGAATGATTTTCCACTGCTTTATCTACTTCTTTCTAAGTACTTATTACGACTAATTCCTGTTCTCTCAAATTTCATCATATGAGTACTACGCTTTTACTATTATAGTCATATCTCATTAATTTTAGCGTTTTTCTAGTTCATGTATGACTTGACTTCTTTGGTGAGTGTGTCAGTGTGCTTTTTTATTACTTGCTCTATGTAATGACTGGTAATGTTTATAAAAATAAACATTGTTTAAGACGGTCTTTTTGGTTTATAATGTGATTCTCCATTCCCTGTATCTTATATCACAAAATATATACTTCATTTTTTGTAACCTCTAGATAAGCTTGGTGATTAAAGTATTCAGTAAAGTTTCGAGACATTTCCTCATCTCTACGCGCCTATTGTTTACCATTTATTCCATTTATGCTTAGATATCTGATTGCTTTTAACACCATGACCTCTATTAGATCAAGGTTTGCTTACCGTCTATCTCATCGAAATGTGCCTGTTTTGGCTTAGGCTGTTGTAAGCTCCTAGATGTTTTTCGAACGTCATTTCGACCGATGCTATGACGTATTGAGTAAGTGGGCTATTTGTAGGCTAATAATGCCTGATTTTGCTAAGGTAAATGGGATAGATTTGTAAGCACCAGAACAGCGCCGAGTTTCATATACACTAGGTGTACAACTTTGACAAAGCTATAAACAAATTTAGACGACGACTACTCCAAGCCAACCATCCCTCTTTGTCATTTAATAAAAGAAACAAAACACAAAGCCAATAAAAAAGACAGCGTTGTTAACTTGTCATAAAGTTTGTACACCATCGAATTATTTCTTGTGTATATGCGGGGAGAATCTCGTGCTTTTTATTTTTGTTGGTATTTCAGCGTTACCCTCTCATTCTAAACTCCTTCCTAGAGCAGCACATATATTTTTCTCCTTTCCTATATTGCTCTCTCTCATTTATGATTTATACATGCAAGTTGTCTCCACTTCAGTCTACATTGTCCTTTATTAGCACTCTCCCTCTCCTCTTGAAGCATATATCTAACTCGTTGTATTTCTCAACCTTTCTATTGACCCTAATTTTTCCTTATTCCTATCATTTTCATCCATTCAGCTGTTGAATTTTGGGTAAATCTCGTTTCATTTATTTTCATTATCTCATTATTGAAGTCTATGAACTTTTTCTGAATTAACTTCAAATTTGAGTCCACTTGTGTTGGCTTAAATGTGTTCTGCATCAGCTAAAAAATGTTTTTTTTTACCTGATATTATCAAGTACTTCAATGTTAACGCACAGTATTGAATAGACAGATTGTAATTTGGTTGGTGAATTTGTTATCTGCCATAGTGAAGTGCACACACCGATAACTCTCGATCATAGATGTAAATTGTTGCTAAAAAGTTAAGCTCATATATTCTGCATCAATTGTAATGTAATTTGAGGCTTACTCAGGTTGACCTTTTACTGACATATCATTCCAATTATCATGGAATGCTAGACGTGTGGGTCTAAATATTGCAACTATTTTAACAGTATGGTCGTATCGTGCAAAACGACTTCTTTTTTTCAACTTATTCTTCAAGACTAAACTATGGAAAATTTTGTAGATTTTTTTATTTTCAGGGCTTCAAAGGAGTATTTATATTCCAACAATTTAGGAATCAATGTTCAATCAAGCTTATCTGTACACACTTGCTACAGTAATAAATTATGCATACTTGTAACCTTGACGGATGACATTGCTACGTTAGTTAGTTAGTTGCACGATTTAAGGATCGGAGGAATAGTTTTGTTATTCGCAAACATTTAGGTAGTTCTCTGTAAGTAAATTATGCCGCCGACATTTGAAATGATTTAATCGTTTGACTCTGTTGACAATTTTGTTGATGCCTATTGTGATGTTTTATTTTCTCTTAAGTACTCTCTCTCTCTCGAACAATCGGAGGATTATGTAATTATTCGTAATGATTCGTTTCAAGAAAGTGCACGCTTAAATATTTTGGCGTGAATTAATCAAATGCGAAATTTAATCGGCGTATATAAGTGTTATTACATCAGATTGGGTTGTTGTGATTCCCGAGTTTAAAATGGGGAGGAGGAAGTGTTTTGTAGTACTTTCACTGTGTGGCAAAAGGTATATACTCCACTAACCCAACTTGGGTTCTTAGCAATGTGTCTGCCGTGTTGTTTAACTTCATTTGTGTCACTGTAGAGGTTCGGTACATCAGAATTTTCATACCTCGAACCCCGACGCGTCTATTTCCTTGATAAATGCAAGTTATAAGCCAAGAGTGCCATTTTGGACCTTACGATGCTTTAATGCGGTATCAAATTGGAATTGTCTGTACTATCAAAGGCTTTTATCGTTTTTCCATGGTGTTGGGTGCTTAAACATGTTTCCTCCATCTTGATAAAATATATAAACAGTATAATAAGTATATGTATATATTATTAGTAACTTTCTACCATTGCATTGGCTCTCTTAATCAATCGCGTGAGATAAGATGATTTAGCTCTTTATTTTCCCTATTAATCAAATGGCTAGAAAAAAAACTGGGAGGAATCGCGTTAAACTATTCTAAGATGGTTTTAATTGAATTATGATACTGTTGAGCAAACGCTATACCTTAGTTTTATTACTTCTAAATCAGTGGTTTCATGGACTAACTTTCAATCCATATATCTTCCACATTAATCAAGGCTCAATCTCTTATGCTTGCCAATTTTGACTTTGCTTTTATACTCTTCTTTGCACCTGCGTTCGTATGTGACTGATCTTTAATCAATTTACTTAGCTTCCCCCAAACCTAGATGTAAGTCAAACACTGAATCAAATGAGACTACTTCACGTTCCGCAATGTCTCAAAGGAATATGATACAGCCCTTAAAATTCTTCATTGGCCAATTAAAACACTGATTTATCCTCACTTTCCAAAAGCGTTCCTGCTCTGTTAAGTTCAAGTTATTATTCAGATTTCCCTTGGTTAGGGTTAGGCTAACGTTGGTGAATCCCGCCGTGGATTAGGTTAAATTTCACATGAATGTCGCTTTAACTCACTTTCCAGCTATTTGAAAGGCCAATTTTATGTGGCCACACTGCTCGTAATGCTGCATATCCTTGCCCGTGCAGAAAAATCTTAATGTTCATTATTTTAGTACACTATCAATGAATCTTGTGGAATATACTTAAATATCATTTATTTATATCAAATGGCAGGCGTTTTGATAGTTATCATTAGCTCTGGAGCTGACTTCGGGGCTTCATAGGGAGGAGAAGGAACATCAGCGACAAAAGGTTAAGAGGGGGAACAGAAGAGTGATTCACAGATGTAAAAGAGACAGACAGACACAAAGGCATAAAAGAGATAAGATGAGTACTTTGGAAGGGGTCGAATATGACAAATAGTCGGGCCATAGTAGTTTGAAGTGAGAAGTCAACTGCCGATCAATAGACTTTTTGTCGTATAAGTATACGTTGCCCAGGGTGCACCACGTAGAGGTATGTCTATTGCCCACCCCACATACTTAAATATAGTTATGCCCCCAAATGAGAAAGGAATATCATGTTCAATTGCACTTTTATTGTATGACTTTAACAAAATTCTAGTACCATTGAAATGTAAACTTTGTTCAGATGACTTTATTTAGCCTCTCCGATACCTCGTCGGGTGTATAATCCACTTTAAGTTTGTCTTGTCTTTCAAATCGCTATTTCTAGGATGCATATTTTGTGTCCACATAAATCTCTTTAGTATGACTATCCCAGTGTGCTTCTTCAAGTAAGTCATTCTTAAAGAGTATTAATATTTTCGTGGTTTTTTAGTGGCTAGTACTTTAGAAAGCTATATCTGAATTTGTCCTTATCAAATCACTTCAAATGTATAGGTCAAGCAATTTGATTATGCAAAGTAGGGAATGCGATCATCATGCTTGACCGCAATCCTCAGCCTGGGTGAAAGCTTTGAGCATGGTATATCGCCTGTTCTAGTCAATAACTACTGATCACCCCATTGGTCCACATTCTGTGCTGTGTATGTGCCTCTTTTTGTTTAGGCAAAGTTGCAAGCCTACTTTTAGCGTGCTTTATGGATTGTAAATCATGTGGCTCTAGTCTACTCCCTCCCTAAATATGTAAAGGCTAATTGATAAGAAGCCTATTAAACAAAGTTCAAATCTACTGTTATTTATGTTTTGTCTTGGGATGAACAATTCCCATGGGTTGGCCTATGAATTGCTCATCATCTTCATTAATAAGGGGATCCAATCCACTCTTGACAACTTGACAGTTATTCGGTCTATAACTGCTCTCAGTCTGGTGGTATTTCTATCTCCACAAATGGGATTGATTTGCACTAATGAATATGCTGTCTTTAATTAGCTAATGAAGTGCTTTGTGGAAACTACTCTCTTGTCTTATTAGTTAAGGTGTGAATAGTTTTCATCTTCCTTAACGAGTTAAAGAGTAATTCTGAGAATACATTTTCATCATTTCAGCAATTTATTTTAATTATCAGTTGACACACAGTTGTGTGGTTTGAAAAGTTTATTCGTTTCTTCTACCCCGCATGTATGCTTTCGCTTTGTTTGTATGAGGTGTCAGTTTCTTTATTCGTCAAATCTCGTATGGTCTCCCATTTTATTTCAATTAATTCGATTGGCATTTGCTGACATCTTAATGCCTAAACATGTTCATTGTCATTAGGTAGATGTGTCCAGAAAACTTTGCTCAACACCCTAGAAAATATTTTGGTTTTCTTTCTCACAGGGGGGGGGGCGGGTGGGTGAGGAGGTATAAACCCGGTGTCAATTAATGCTTACGCTTACGCACTGTGTGAGCCAACCACGTGGTCACAGTGGAGGTACACTCATCCCATGTCTAGTGGGCTTTTAATATAATATCGGACGGGTGTGGCTTGAACTCCAACTAAATTTATCCACTAAATGTTAATGCCATCGCTCTCTGTTGCTCATTTTGATAGGGAATGCGATGACTCCTTAGCAGGATTGGTTGATATGGGGTGGCTTCTTGATGTAAACATCAGCAGGTCACAGGTCATGTTTCTACCATGACCTAACTAGAAGCTCAGACCCAATATATGCCTGCCCACTGCTCGAAATGTCAGTTGTCCCCGTGGCGAGCGGATTGCTTTCACTACTGTCACTATCCTCAAGTGCTCGTAACTGGGACTGAAGTCTTTCTACTGTTATATTACTAAATCTACTTCGACGTATATATGTATAAATAGGTTTTACTTTCATAATACATTGTAAAAGTGGAATCTTCGTTGAGCTGCTGATTCCTTCTTGGTCTTATCAGTGGACTGCCTAAAAAGCAATACTCAGACATGAATTCCTATAAGTATATTTCAGATCGATAGCATAATAGACACATTTTCATTCCTTAAGTTCTTATGCACTAAATACGATGCTTAAAAACCATATTATTTAAATCATTTTAATTTCAGAGTATTTCCCTTTTCATTCCGCCCCCCCTTCCCTCTTCTCCTTATTAGAGGGGTTTAAAACGGTCTCATTCACTAAATTCCCATCCAATTTTACACTTTCCAGTCGAATAGCTATTAATTGTTGCAATTTATCTGCGAAGAATTCCCTGAAGAGTATCTGAAATAGAGATAAATTATCCCGGTGCCGCGTATTGGTAGACAAATTTGATTATGGTGAATGACAACAAAAGTCCCATTACTGATTAATGTTCGTAAATGCAGTCTCTAACACAACGATATGCCTGCGCATTTGACGGCTTCATTAGTCTAAAGTATGTCAGGGCGCCTGGAATTGTGCCTGTTGACTCCTTTTTATCGTTGGGTTCATTCGACCTGTTCTAATAAAGAAAGGACTTTATGTTTTAAAAAGGAATTCTTCACGTCACTTTTCTGTCCTTTACTGCAGTCTTTTCTTTAGTAAGAGTATTCCTTGTGGCAAAGGAAGCACATTTTGCGATGCTTAACCAGGGGAAGAATCGAGACACTGGAAAAGGTAGAAGTAGTTAACAAGAGGTGAAAGAGGCTCGGTTAGAAGTTGAGAAGACATCATTACCATCTGGCTTCATCAAACTTCTACATTTACACGCTTTCTATTGGTTAATTAAGGATTAATTCCGTGATGAGAGTTGTAATTGTGTATTAAACTAAGAAGCTATTCGTCCTGTCTTCATTTTTTTGTTTACCCTAGGAGATTCTTACTCATCTGAGCTCTCCAAAATAATTTTACATTAGATATATTAGCTACTATCCCATGACCTTGGTACACCTCGATGTTGACCAATAAGGAGGTACATTTTGAACTTTTCTATTTCACAGGTAGTTCGAATTTTTTCTTAAATTCTGGCATGCGCGCACTTTTCTCTATTCAAATTATTGTCATACATGTGTGTACTTTTCTTTTCTTCTGGCAGATCTCGACCTTACTTGTCCCTCCTGCAAGCGCTTGATTCCTAGCGATGACGTTGAGCTCCACTTTACAATGTGTTTAACTCGTCCCCGTGTTACTTACAATGGTAAGTAATATCTCGCGTACATTTTTTCCCATTATTATCTCTATGGCAAAACATTAGACCCGAGTTTCATCACCAGAGGGCAAATGCGCATATGGATTAGGGTAAAATAGAAGATAATATCTCATCTTCAAAAGCTTTGGCTTATTTAGAGTTCATAACCTTGTAACTTTCTACTTAATCGATTCAGTTCACTCGCTCATATTCTAATACTCCTTCTAAACTTAATGTACTAAGACCCTGTAATGCCTTAGGCTTGGAAAGATGAGACAAGTGCGTAGTTAGTCCAAATTGATGCTTATTGGCCATTTATATGAATTTAGTGATCAATCACACCGCCTGTAATATTTAGTCCCATAGTACGAGCTAAATAGCAGAACACGTATTTTTGTCGTGAGGTCAGGATGAGAAGCTTTAATTGAATATTTTCTATCTACAGAGGATACCCTGCAGAGTGACAAGGGCGAATGTTCTATTTGCTTGGAGGATCTGAAGGCCGGTGATAACATTGCTCGACTTCCTTGCCTGTGTATTTATCATAAACAGTAAGCTATTTTCCTTACTTCCTCTTTTTTATGTTTTCTTGAAATCATTCGATATGATCGCAACTCCTCATGCCTATTTTTCTTTATCATTTAGTTGCATCGACGACTGGTTCAAGAGAAAACAGACGTGTCCCGAACACCCAGGGGACTAAGTGACCTCGATCTCGACGTGTGTTAACCTTGTATCGTCTTATTCCACGTTTTCAGATCATCTCTCCTCATTCTACTCTTTCCATTCTTACCTTTTAGCCAAAAGGCAGACCAGTATATACGAGTATATGCACAAATATGTGAAAAATTCGTTATATTTGCACACCTAACAGACCGCAGACGTCAATCTTTAAAACTACCTCTC